>JAYJMB010082082.1:3788-21710 GCA_036873735.1 Pouteria campechiana
CTGCGCCAACGACTAGTGGCCCATCAAGCATGTCTACTAGTTCTCAACCATGGGGCACTGAGATCTATACCTCCATCTGGACATCCAGCATGGATGAAGATGAAGATGAATCAAACAGAGTATTTT
This sequence comes from Pouteria campechiana, assembly GCA_036873735.1. Taxonomy (NCBI): domain Eukaryota; kingdom Viridiplantae; phylum Streptophyta; class Magnoliopsida; order Ericales; family Sapotaceae; genus Pouteria; species Pouteria campechiana. The sequence goes on from JAYJMB010082082.1 coordinate 3,915, forward strand.
TGTTTCTTCTACTCATAGTCCTTGAACTCTCTTTTAAGTTAGAGGACCATTTAATATATCAATACATCGCAGGCCAATGACTTGGTGAACCACTTAAAGATTCCCTTTGCAAGGCTTATTGGTCCTCAGCCTAATAACTTATGTAAAACAGAAAAGGAAAGAAAACTAGAACAAGGGAATGAGAAAAGAAAAAATGGAAATAAAATAGACAAATTATGAAAGATAAGATAAAATTAGAAAGCAGTAGGGAAATCAGAAATCAATTTTCTCTCAAATCATCAACTTAATATGAAAACCCAATACAAGGCTACTCTGTTCATAAAAATTCTCTACACAAAATAAAACCGAATTTAACTGCATAACAATAAAACCTTAATAAAATAAATAAAATACCAATCTTACCCATTTATCAAGTTGATTTATATTTTGATCACTTGATGCATACATATTTTGATCACTTGATGCATACATCAAATCCCCAAAAATAATTAAATATCCTAAATTTCAAATAAAGCATCCCTAAAAATATATAGAAATAGATAAACCCTAAATCCTATGCATTAGTCATAGGGTTCATATTGCATTCATCATTTTCCCCAGCTTAAAAGAAAACTTATCATCAAGTTTTAATGTTGAAGTTAACCATACTCTAACCATACTCCAATTTTGTATCTTATCTTCATCAACTTTCACACGAATTGATGATGTAATCTTCCATGATGAATAATTAGACTACATCTATTTAATCTTCTTCTACAATTCTAACTGGTGGGATTGAACTCTCGTCCCTTGAAATGTAGATTTATTGGATTTAAATGATAAATCAATTTACCTTGACTTTTCCTTTAATGGCACAAGAATGATCTTTGCAAAATCAACCAAATCAATTATATCATAATCAACTTCTTCATTTAGAGTTTTGCCCATATTTTTACTTTCTTCAGTCTCAATTTTTGTATTATCGGATGTTTTAATAATTTCCTCATTCGCAACAATAAAGTTCTCCTAATTTTCATATATACAGGTTTTTCTTGTAAATTTTCAACAATCTAGACTTGATCATCAAATAATTTCTCATTAGCTATCAAATCAACATTTTTGTCTATTTTTTGGCATGAGTAATAGATCATCAAATGAAGACCTCTGAAGAACCAACTTTTTAGGTTTAAGAATAGGCAATTAAGGGTTCCAAAGTGCCATAAAGGTTGCGAAGATGGCAATAAAACCTATAAAACCCTAAATTTGCCCATTATATGAAGATTGTCCCATATTATACTCTTGGAAGTTAATCCTTTGTTCTTCCACCTCCCCATGATTTAAGTCTCTAGCTCATATAATCTATTTGTTTGAGCAACTTAGCTGTTGAAGCTACCAAGTCTAATACTTGACATAATAAAATTGAAGTTGAGCATTAATGTTAAAGGAAAATGTATGAATTAGGGAATGCATATATACATACCTCTTAAGTATTTTGTATCTTGCTGCTTGTTCCTTTTTTAACCCATTTTATCATTTGATCCTTCAATTCCATACTAATCAATCTGATCTCAAATCATAATTCAAACCTGCACAATAGTCTTTAATTTGTTGCGAAAGAGTCATCATTATCTGACTTCTGTCCATCCGCTCATAATATTACTCCATGTACTCTTCCACATCTTGATTATTGTGTTGCAACTCACGAAATCTTTTTATGCTATGTATTTCACCATCTAGATAACCTCTAAATAGTATAATTTTTCTTTTCCTGGCATATTTCTTTTCAAAGTTTCCTTTAATTTCTACTAATTATGAACAATATGAATTTTTAAAATTCTATACCTCAATCCACTCAATTTGTTCCTTGACCTTGAAACTGAAATGCTTAGTTTTTCATCTTCATTTATATCATAGCATTTAAAACAATCCTTCAGAAACTCACCGAATTGTGAAAAACTAGATATTTTAATTCACCAATGTGACATGGAACATCAATTAGCATGAAGTGAAATCTGCCCATGTCTCTCTCATGAATAATTCAAATAATCATAATCATATGATCCTATAGTTGAATAGCTGAAGGAATACTCACTGAATCTCCATGAAAAGTATCATATGAAAAATAAGAAGATTTCCTCATCATTTTGGCTCAAAAGAAACTTTTATTGGACGAAATGTAATTTTCTGCTTTCTCTAATAGATTTTTTTAAATAAGCTTTTTTTGAAAAAGGCACTTTTTTTTTTTTTGCGATTTCTGAAAATAAGAAGTTTTCATTATTTCAAAAATATGGGTTGTTTTACAATTTTCTAAACTCAGTTTTGTTTTGTAAATGTCAGAAGTTGGATGACTTTTCATAAAACAAGCTATTATTTAAATTTTAGTGAAGTCAAGGCCTTCTTGAAAAGCTTTTGGTCTAGAATCTATTTGCAAATTTTCAAACAATCAGGGGCTGTCTGTCCTAGCACTCCAGTGAAGCAGCTTGCAAATACATTAAAACTCAAGGGATTCTTTATAAATTATAATGAAGAGCAAAACTCTCACAACAACTCTTTTAATGGTTGCATCTTCCTCTAACACTCAACAGCAACGACGGTGGGTTCTCAAACTACCAAATGGTGTTGCACGTCGAAAGGAAACATCAAAGTTGTCGAACAAGGATTTTCAGTGCTGTTTGAAGACTAGAATCGAGAAAGGCAGCCTATTTGGCCAACAAAGATCTCTTTCCCAGTAGCCAATTTCCTAATCACAAACCTTTGGCAAGCTTCGGTGAAGGTTTTGACCAATATAGAGGCCAATCTAGCAAAAGGAACCCTCGATCACATTTCTTAACACTGCTGGTTGCTGCCGCAGCAGTAAATGGCCTCTGAAGTGGCTTTCAACACTACTACTAGATCGTCGGATCTAAGGATTATGGCTTCAGCAGTGAATTCCAACAACAAACAATGGCTGGATTTGATTAAGGTGGTCATTTGAAAGATATAAATCCCATTCTTCCATGTTGATGATTCTTAGGGCTGTTGTGGAATATTGACTGCTGTTGTAGGTGCCACAGTTTGAGGTCAGGCATCGCATACGTAGTCTAGATGCATAGACAGCATACACTAGTTGCATAAATAGTTGCCAAATATGACAAATTCAAACGAGGGTCCAAGAACAATTGGAGCTGCACAAGTTAAATAACCACCTTCTTACAACATTTTTGGCCTGTGTGTGTGTGTGTGTGTGTGTCTGTAAGAGGGAGGGAAGGAGGGAGAGAGAGAGAGAGAGAGAGAGAGAGAGAGAGAGAGAGGCTAGTATCAGTGATCGGATTGCAGATGTCCACCAAACTGGAAACTCACAGGCTTGGCTATGAGTAGATCACTTTGTTTATAATACCAATTTGAGAACAGGAAGAGAAGAAAGTAGAAAAAAGAGAAAAGATCCTCTCAAGGGGATGAAGAGGGAAGAAAGAAGGAAAAACTAAACGAATTTTAGGGATGATGAGGAAGAACTAAAAAGCAATAAGGAAATCATAAATCAATTTTCTCTCAAATCAACATACTATGGAAGCCTAAAACAAATAGAAAATCCCTAAACAGAATAAAATCATAATTTAACTACATAAGAATAAAATCCCTAGATAAAATAAATAAAATACTAATATAACCCATTCATCAAGTTAATCTATATTTTAATCATTTGATGCATGTATCACATCCCCAAAATTAATTAAATATCTAAAAGTTCAAATAAAACACCACTTAAACTATGTAAAAATAAATAAACCGTAAATCTTATATTACATTCTTCATACATAGTCATAGAAATTTTTTGAGGATGCAATCTCTTTCAGGTTGAAGCTATCAGTGGAACTTTTCTAACAAGCTAGGCACCAAGCACTATGACATATAAGCATTCCTTTTCAGGTTCTACTACCCTTTTTGATACAATTGCTGATTACAAAAAATAAGAGACGGGTGAGAAATAAATAATGTGCCAAATGGCAGTGGTGAGAAATTCAATAGACCAGGAGCACTGAGAAAAATATATAATACCTGAGCCATCTCGGGGGGTCCCTCATCCTTTGTAAGCACCCATTTAGTGAGATAAATTGAGAAGAAGAAACTAATGGTGCAAATGGAAAAAACAAACACAATAATTGGAGAAGTGCTTGCTCCAATGTAAAAGACAGCTCCAAAGCCCAACAAAAGAAGACCAAATAAGACACGAACATTTAAACCCATAAAGATTCGAAGAATCTGCAAGAAAAAAATGGAGAAAAGCCACAAAGCTTTCAGGAAATATATGGAATATATTTAAAGATCATCAAACACAATTAGTATCAAAAGGAATAAAGTAACATCGAGCTAAATTAAGCCAAATGTAGTTGTCTTGACAATCTTCAAGCAAAGGTATATGCACCAGTAGTCTGATACCGACAAAGGTTGGCATGTCAATTGCATAAAATAAAAGAAAAAGACCAATTGTCTGGAACAGATAAAAGTTGGCATGTCAATTGCATATAATAAAGATCAATTCATTTCCAAATCCAATCTCTAAGGCAATGCAAAGCCAACATTATTTCCAATTGTAAGAAAACTAAGATGTGTAAAAAGATAAAATGTGATAGAAGCAAATCATCCAAGCTAAATGTGTCATTGATCACCATCAGCAGCACAGTGTATAACCCTCATCAGTTACCCTGATTAACAGGGGTGGTCAGCTGCATAAATCCTTTTCCTCCATTCCAACACAAAATGAACCATACAGGATCAAGGTTCTGAACATCAGATTCAGAGAATTAACTGGTATTAGCCTAAACCTTTTTGTAGCCACAAAACAGCAGAAAGAAATAAAGAAAAGGGAATACAAATTCCCCTGTTTTAAGTTTCACAAGTGCACTTAATGGCTGATTCAATCATGTTCTTGTAAAATGCCATCCACCAGCTTAACATAGGAAAATTTTTTAAACATGTGGATTCAACGTCTGATATTAAGGTATTTAAGATACAGAAGTTACTAATTGTTGGTGATAGTTACCACTTTGACATAAGATTATCAACATACCATCTTCATACTAAATATAACTGTCTCGGGCACAAGGTTACAAAAAAATTGACATTTAAACACAGGTAAGAACAATTATTATGGAATATAGTCTGCTAAGGTATCAAAAAGTAGCTAAATGGATGCACATATAGTCTGCTAAGGTCCAACACAGTGCTTGTGGTGGATTCGGCACAATGCCATTATGAGCATCAGAATTACATGATCTCCGCTTAATCATTTTAACCATAAAGATGGATTGTGAAAATTGCACCTCTAGTTCAGAGGATGCTTGAGATTGAGACAATATAAAGATTTGAGACATGTTTTCATCATCATCTATACATTTACAAGTTTTTCAACTTAAGTGGAGTTAGCTACATGAATCCTATTACAACGTTTCTATCAATCTTGGGCTATGTCCTCAATAAGCCCAAGGACAAATCATCTAACCTACATTGAGAACAAGGATGAAATGTACAATATCCTTGTAAGATATCTTACAATATGGAAAGTACATGATCTCGCTTAATCATTTTAACCATCGAAATGGATTGTAAAAATTGCACCTCTAGTTTAGAGGATGCTTGAGATCGAGACGATATAAAGATTTCAGACATGTTTTAATCATCGTTGTATGCTTTTTCAATTTTTTCAACCTAAGTGGAGTTAGCTACATGAATCCTATTACAATGTTTCTATCAATCTTGGGCTATGTCCTCAATAAGCCGAAGGACAGATCATCTAACCTATATTGAGAACAATGAAGGATGAAAAGTACAATATCCTTGTAAGATATCTCACAATATGGAAAGTACATGATCTTCGCTTAAACATTTTAACCATCAAGATGGATTGTAAAAAATTGCACCTCTAATTTAGAGGATGCTAGAGATTGAGATAATGTAAAGATTTGAGACATGTTTTCATCATCATTGTATGATTTTTCAAGTACTGAGATATTGAAGGCATTACTTGTTATCTCAAGAATTTATACTTTATTCAGATCATCAAACTTTGAAATATTTACAATCACATCGTAAACTCAGTACCAGCCATGCTAAGTAGATAAGAGTTTCTCTAGAAATATACTTTTGTTCTTAAGCATCATGTAGGTTTTAAAAACAAGCCTGCAAATGCCCTCAATCACGTAGTTGCAGCCCTTCAAACCATGAGTATCAATGTCATATGTTTTGATAGGCTGAAGGATGAGTACGTAACATGTCCAGAGTTTAGTATTAATTTTCAAGAGATGCAGAGTGAAAATCATCAAGAGTGTGATTTTGTAGTCAAGAATAGTTATTAGTTTAAGGATTTTACGTTATATATTCCCAACACTTCATTTTATGACTTTTTGATTTGTGAAATACATGCAAGAGGTATTGCAGGACATTTTGGTAGAGATAAGACAATAACTCTAATTGAATATATGTTTTCTGGGCCTTAATTGAAACAGGATGTTGCTAGAACGTGTCAACTAACAAAGGCAAAGAAAAGAAATGCAGAGTTGTACACATCATTACCTGTCATATAAACTCCTTGAAAAGACATTAGCATGGATTTCATTCTTGGTTTGCCTAAGACTCCTAGAGGTTTTGATTCTATTTTGGTGGTGATAGATCGATTTTCAAAGATAACTCATTTTCTACTATGTCAAAAGACTGTTAATGCATTATATGTGACAAAATTATTTTTTAAAGAGATTATCAGATTACATAGCTTATCATCTACTATTGTGTCAAACAGAGACATCCATTTTGTGAGTTATTTTTAAAAAACTTTATGAAAAATTTTCGGTACTAAACTAAAATTTTCTTCTACTTTTAATTCACAAACCGAGGTCATTAACCGAAGTTTGGGAGATTTACTTAAATGTTTGGTAAGTGAACACTTAGGTACTTGGGATTTAATTTTGTCCATTGCGAAGTTTGCCTATAATAATTCTGTTAACAAATCCATAGGAAAATCTCCATTTGAGATTATTCAAGCTTGCTCCTTATGTTCCTACTAATTTGGTGCCTTTACCACCTGAAATCCATGTTTCTGCTTCTACTAATTCATTTATATAATAGCATATTAATGGTATTCATGCCACTATAAGAAAAAAAAATTACACTAAGTAATAAAACTTATAAGCTTGTTGCTAATGTGCACTATAAACATTATGAATTTAATAAAGGTGATTATGTTATATATCATATGTGACCTGAAAGATTTCCTAAAAATTCTTTTAAAAAGTTGTATATACAAGCCAACGTTCTTTTTCCTACTCTACAAAAATTAGGACCAAATGCATTTGTTCTTGACTTGCCTCCAGATATGGAAATTAGTTCAACTTTCAATATAGAGGATTTATTTCCTTATAGAGGCATTTTCGAGTTACTTTTTTTACTTGTAGGAATACAAAACCAAGAAATTTCTTCAACTTTTGATTATGTTCCAATTCTATTGCGAACATAGTTTGCACCGGCAAATTAGGTTAAGAGCATCCTCTAAGATGAGATCATTACTTCTTTTTCAAGCGGACTTCATAGATATCTTGTCAAGTGGAGAAACAGGCTTGACACTAATGTAACACAAATATCTGAAGAGGAGCTTCAGACGATGAATCTAGATTTACTTAATCAGAATCAATCATGCTAACTCTCCAGTGGAGCATTCTTCCAAGCAAGAAATAATTAATGGAGATCATAATGTGTGTCTAATTCGTATCTATTCGAGGCGCAATTGTAAAAATTAGGTTTTATTTATTTGATTAGGGATTTTTAAAACATTGTATTTGGGTTAGATTGCTAATTTTGGTATTTTATTTGTCATGCATATTTTTTAGGTTTTGCTTTTGAGTCTATAAATAGGGTAGCTTATATTAGAATTGTTAATACTTTATTATTGAAATTTATTGCTTGTGTTTGCTTCTGTTTGCCCTAGTTCTCCCCAAATTCTTCCTTTTTTTCCCCTTTTTTCTCTTCTTATCCCCTTAAAAGATTTTTTCCTCTTTCATCTATTTTTTTTCCTACTTATTCTACATCAAAGCTCCTCTTCAAATATCCATGTAGCATAAGTGTTCTACTTGTTCCTCCACTTAAAAAAATACCTATGAAGTCCATCTAAAGAAAAAGTAATAATCTCATCTTGAAAGATACTCTCAACCTGATCTGTGGATATAAATTATGTTTGGGGTAGAACTAGAACAGAATCAAAAGATGAAGAAACCCTTTGGATTGGTATTTATGGAAGTAAAAAAGAGGCTCGAAAGTACCTTGGTGAGAGAACAAATCCTCCACATTGAAAGTTGAACTGATATTCATATTTAGAAGCAAGTCAAAAACAAATACATTTCGTCTTAAGTTTCGTAGAATATGAAAAGGACTATTGGCTCATACATATAATTTTTAAAAAGAATTCTTAGGAAATATGTAAGGTCGCATATGATTTGTAACATAATCACCTTTATTATATTCATGATGTTTACAATACACATCGGCAACAAGCTTATAAGTTTCATTACTTAGTGCAATTTGCCTTCTTATAGTGGCATAAACATCATGAATATGTTGTGCAAATGAATCAGCAGAAGCAGAAATACGAATATCAGGTGGCAAAGGCATAAGGTCAATAGGAGCACAAGGAGCAAAACCTTGAACAATCTCAAATGGAGACTTTTCTGTAGATCTATTAACAAAATTATTATAGGCAAACTCTGTAATAGACAAAACTGAATCCCAAGTAACTAAGTAATCCCCTACCAAACACCTAAGTAAATCTCTCAAACTTCGGGTAACAGCCTCAGTTCGACAATCAGTTTATGAAAAAAAAGCAGAAGAAAATTTCAGTTTCATACCAGCAAGTTTCCATAAAGTTTTCCGAAAGTAACTCACAAAATGAACATCCTTGTCAAACACAATAGTAGATGGTAAGTCATGTAGTCTAGCTATCTCTTTGAAAAGTAATTTTGCCACATATAATATATCAGGAATCTTTTAACATAGTAAAAAATTAGTCATCTTTGAAAATCGACCTACCACTACTAGAATAGAATCAAAACCTCTAAGAGTCTTAGGCAAATCAAGAATAAAATCTATATTAATGTCTTTTCAAAGAGTGTGTAGGACAGGTAATGGTGTGTACAACCCTGTATTTCTTTTTTTTTTTTTGCCTTTACTAGCTTCTACATTCTACACATAAACATGACTCTAGCAACATCTCATTTCAATTAAGGCCAATAAAACCTATATTCAACTAGAGTTATTGTCTTATCTTTACCAAAGTGTCCTGCAATGCCTCCTACATGTAATTCCCAAATCAAAAAATCATGCAATGAAGTATTGGAAATACATAACTTAGAACTCTTAAACAAACAATCATCCTTGACTACAAAATCAACATATTTTTAACAATTTCCACCCTACACCTCTTGAAAAATAATACCAAACTCGAATGTTACATACTCATCCTTCAACCTCTCAAAACCTATGACATTGATATTCATAATTTAAAGGACTGCAACAACATAACTACAACTACACTCAATCTATCCATTTTCCTAAACTGATGATCCTAAAAATCTAAAATTGCCATTTTGTTGTACTACTTCACCCATAATCTTAACCAATTCTTCATTTTTGAAATAGTGGCATTCATTCCCTAGCATTCTTATTTCATGTCCAACTTCAATTTACAGCCTCCTTGATTTTGACTTTCTATATCTTTATATATTCTGAATGTTATATAAAACTAATAATATTACTGAGCCCACCAAGCTTTTCTTCTATAGATTGTTACACAATATTTTTTGTAATTTAGATGCAGAAAGTGTTTTTCTTTGATTTCTAACACATTTGTTAAAGGCAGCTGCATTTTATCTTGCCTTTCTCAAACATCCTGCAGTTCGATGGTAGACAACATTTTGGCTGAAAGAATACATTGTCAAATATTCCATTGTTGTTGTTGTTGTATACAGGAAAAGACAAATTAATGAAATTGATACTTGAATAGTTGAATTCAATAAAAATCTCCATGTATCATATCCATGTTATATCATATATCAGTTACTTAGATCTGAAAATCCAAACATATAATGCAGCGTAGAACATATCCAGCCAACAGACAACATTTTTACTAAAAAATCGTCTCAGACTGTTGATACACACTCACTAAACAAACAAGAAAGGACAAATCATTGCATATCTCAATTTTCCCTCAACATTTTATTATATTTTGACTTAAAGAGAATTTTAGTCAACACTATCCTATAAGGGCAAGGTAGCATTGGCATCAACAAGATGAACCATAGCATACAAATTGTGAGAATTTAGAAGTATAAATTTGTGACTTGAAAAAAAATCTCATGACAAGATATCACCGTGCAATTTCTTAGCCACAGCTCTAACCATCAAAGTTTCCATCAGAAGCCAAAAAGCCAATCATAAGCGCCACAATCAACAGATTATTAGCCAAGAAGATATTCAGAAGAAAATTTCAAGATAGCTTTATACAAGAAACAATAATGGCAAATTGTGAAACTCACCAAGGGAGTATAGGGTTTACTAATCATAGAAGGGAAAGTCCTTGGCCGGTCCGAATAAGATGCCTTCATTCCATTCTCCATATCATCAACCATTGCCACAGCATGTGAAGAGTTCACCCTTCGGGAGACAGGAAAGGGGCCGTACTCGCCACCCTGGGGCAAGTCACCCCCAGAACCTGGTCGCTGAATCTTGTTGAATGTTAATTTCAACTGCCGGGCATAAAAATTCACTCCCGTTCAGATATAAAATGGCATCAGCTGAGACGAAAGATTTTTTTCAAATCAAAAGGCCTAATGCTTCCCTCGTTCTTTAGTTGCGAGATTTCAACTCAAAATCTGCAAGAAAAATTCATGTGTGAGGGACCGTAAATTGAGATCACAACCGGAGAGCACTAAAACCCTGCAAAGTCAGAGAAATCCCTACATTCCGCTAAAAACGGGTAAGTTGTCATACGATTCCATACGAAGCTGATTACATGTAGTAGCGTTTTTGTAAGATTTTTCTCCTGCATGTAATCCGTTACAGCTTTTAAGCCACTGTCAATTCATTGATGAATTATAGATTCATGCTTTCGAGAAAACAAGAAGCACAGAAAAAGATATCAAAAATCCAATGGCAGGCAATCGGATCAGTTCCAAACTGCAGAAAATTCCAGAATAGGCTATAAAGGAGACAATCACCTCGCTCCTCTTGATCTAAATTTGGCGACGATAATAGTCCTCTCTTACGAAACTTTTTCTATTTCTTCTGTTGCAAAGTCCGGGCACAGGGGCGAAAATGGAAGAAAAACTTTCAGTGGCTGGCTGCGAGCCCACTGGTCCAAGGAAAGGGTACACAAGAATAAACTATTTTTCACTCTTTGCTTTTTTATATTATTATTTTAGTTTCCTAGCTAATTATTTATTTTATCTTTATCTATTTTATAAACCCAACCGACCAGGCCCATTCTAATATTTTTTAGGGAATCAATGTTATGGACCCATTCTAATATTTTTTTATAACCCTTTTATATATGGGGACTAATGTCATGGAACAGTTCCTTCAAATTTATAATCTTTTATATCTGAGTTTTTGAGTTTTAGTGGATAAGAAGATAAAATTCAATCTCATGGATAGGCTTAAAAATGCATTTTATAAAAATTTTGGTAACCAACAAATAAAGTCATTTGAGATTGAGTATTTAAAGAATGAGTATTTAAAGGATATATATTTACTCTTAGATAATTTTAATTTTTCAAGTTACAATAATTTTTGTCAAGATAAAATTCATTCTTTTTATTGAAAAGGCATTTTAAAACACATTGATCCTATTGGATTTCACTTTATCATTCTCTAAAGTCTAAAATTAAATAGTTCTTTAAAAAATTTTAAGGAATGAGCTCTATTTAAACAATCCCCTTTGTATAATTCACATTTTTCTCTTTCATATCCTTTTTAATGGTCTTAGTTACATTTTTATAATTAATTATATAATTTAATTTTTAATTTAAAATAATTGTTGATCTGCACAATCTTGCATGTTAGTTTCGATTATGTATTCAAAAATGGATGATTATTTATGAAATCATGTAAAAATGAGTTTCTCTTTTTCTTTTATAAACTTCTTGCGAAATATAATTGTTAGATAACACATTTAAACGTCTTTTGACTATTGGAGGAGGTAGGTTTTTTTATTGTCTCTTTCTTAAAAAGTCATTTAAATGTTCTTTCCAATCAGCAGGCAATATTCTTTCAAAGGAAATACTTTAGTTGTCTCATCTTGCTAATCATCAAGCAATATTCTTTTAAAGGAAGGAGTGTAGTTATCTCATTTTGTGAACCATAGGTGATGTTCTTTTAAAGGAAGGACTGTAGCTTAAAAATCCACCAAAGTGTTTGTTTTATCATGTGAATTATCCTTTGAATAAAGCTAGTCTTCCTTGGAAGGAAACTAGTTTTCCTTCGAAAGAACATTAAAAGGAAGGTTCACTAGAAAATGCAATTGATTTAATTTCACTTTCTTTTTGGCTTAGACTTCTTGGCTTCATTTTTAACTATTCCATAAATATTTTTCTTTTAACTTTAGATAATTTATATAGAGTTGGCATGAAACTTCTGCATTGATCATGTGCTACTTGGGTAATTATGATAGAGTTTGAACCTAGCCATTTTTCTAAAATCACCCGGTGAACATATTAATTTTTTAACCAAGTCGTAAATAAGATTTGGTAACATCAAAATCAACCTTAGATTCTACAAATATTATTTTAATATGGTGGATAATAATAGTAAAAATATGAATGTTAACATAAATAACAATTTGGATATAGATGTTTGTGTTTTTTGGGCGTGGATTAGAATATGTAAATGGATGTAGATAAGAATGTTGCAATGTTGAAAATATTAACTTTGAGAAATGTAAATCCAAACCTAAATCTCAATTTAAGTTGAATTCAAATGTTTGACATCATTTTTTTAAGAGAGTGAAGGAGATCAAACAAAATGGAAAAATGGAGAAGAAACAAAGAACAATTTATAATTGCTATAAATGGGTATTAGCATATTCAAGTAAGAATGAAACTAGTTTAATAAAAGTGTGTTGGGAATGAAGAAATGAAATGAGAAAAAAAGAAACATGGAAAAGTAGGAAAAAGGTGAGAAAAATGATGTGATGTAGTAGGGGGTAATGTTAAAAATAAAATAAATAAAGATAAAATAAGTAGACTTTTTATATGAAAAGATAAAAAAGTTGATTAAAAATTTATAATATTGATAAAAAGTAAGGTTGTCAAAGTAGTTAAAATATCAAATCACATCGAAAGGTATTAAAGGGTAGAAAACATTTTTACTCTAGGTAGTAAAGCTATTCAAGCTAATGTAATATCTTAATGACAATTTGATTAAGCAATAAATAGAAGAGCATTTATTGAAATGATAATTATTGATAAACAACCCTTTAAATGCAAAATAAGGGTTTTTAAAAATATATTAATTTGATATAAACACTTTTGAAATTTATTTTAAGAATAATAATTACTAAAGATTACATTATAAGTTATGAAGGGGAAAAGGATAAATTAATACTTTTTTTCAAGATAAAGTTCAAAACATGTGTTTAGCAACAGATTTGTGGATTTGTATTACTAATGAAGGTTATGTATGTTTTATTGCACATATGTAGTATATATGTAATCTTGAGCAAAATAAATAGTTAAATATGTAAATGCCCTTTTTTATTAAATTTATGTTAGTTATTATATTTATCTTTACATATTATTAATAGATTTTTAATTATAGACTCATAAATATTACTTTTGGAATAAAATTGCATGAGTTTTATAAATGTTTGATTGGCATACTCAAAGAGCAATATTGTTAAGTCTAACCCCATTAACTAGCTTAATTTTGATGATGAATGTGAAATAGCAGCTAAGTTTTAATAATGAGCAATCATGTGAGTGAAACGTTATGGTATCAACAAGTTATTTCCTTAGTGTTGAAGAAACAAATCAGTAAAACTAGAAAAATATACTAAGGAAGTAATTTTAGAGTGATATGCAACATACAACAACTATAATAAGTTTCAACATATCACATTTAAGAATTCTGTCATGCCCCAATCCCAAAAACGACATAATTAAATTTCATTTTCAAATCCAGAGGTGAAATCTCCTAAGATCAATTGTACTAGAAATAAAATATAATCACAAAAGTAACCACAATAACTCACAAATAAGGGAAAGTATTAAAATATCATATAATCTATAATATAGTTGTAATGCCCCACACCCCCCACCCTATGTGTTTTGACCATCTAAGTCAATTATGCCTAATGCATGTCACCCTTGGAATGATGTGGAATGTTGCCATCTTATATTTTAGAGAAAAATCTTACCGAAAATCCGGCAGAGTCTCCCCTGAAATATAAAGCATTTCTCCCGTATAATCATACATCACATAATAATACAATTCTATTTATTTATATAACACGGACAAAATCATTAAAACTCACCCATACACCCACAACTACAAGCCCTAAGACCGGAATCGATCAAGGTGGCAATCATACAGCTACAATTACAATTATATCACTCTAATATGCCCATATTATATAATAATTATAGAAATTTAATTAAACTTTTAATTTACAAAAATTTAACATGAAGGGATTCCAACCCCACTTTACTATATCATAATAAAATGTCTTTGAGTCTGGATCACTAGTCCTAATCCACAGTTGGGATTCTTGACCTATCCTGTCAGCTAAAAAAATTTAACAAAAGAAGGCGTGAGTCCGGGCAACTCAGTAAGTAGGTAAGTTAGTAATTAAATAATTTGAATCTTAAAGTCATAAATTGACTATCACGGTTACAACCATAGCATAACATGCACAAATTTTATTACATCAACTCATAATGAAATCAACATTAAATCTCTTGGGTATTCACTATCCCCATAACTATACGAAATCATATACACCTAAACATTAGCCCATTTAAAAGCACGAGATATTTTTGATCCATAAAAATTCACATAGTCATAAAACATAAAAATGTTAAATCATATGATAATAGGGAAGTTCCTTGATCCCCCATCATTTCACACCAACATAGAATTAAACAAAAATGCATGTTAGTTAATGAAAGCTCAATGGATATTCACTATCCCAAAATTCATGCATTCATATCAAAATCTAAACATTCATGAAAACGCGGTGCCCAGAGGTTTGGGATATTCATGATCCCATCAAATCATACATTCAAATACAAACAAAGGAGGGAGCCTACTTACCTTAATGAAGAACTATTTCATAACTCCAAGTTCCATGATTTAGCCTTTAATTAATGCTCGAATAGCCCTACACATACCATATGCACTCATATTTAATTTACATATGTTTCTACTGGGAAAATTCTACTCAATCCATAAAAATAGAGAAAAAAACCCACTTAATCACCTTATTAAGATCATTCTTATCCCATTATTCCATTATGCATTCTAACCACTCATTCTAGTTAATATTTCCATTTATTTATGGTTAGGATTTCATTAGCTCAACTTTGGAAATTTTCACTTGAATCACCATTTCGATGTTTCTTTACTAAAATGCCCTCTTTAAGATTCATTAACACCCTTAAACCTTATTTTAATTTCACAATTGGGCAAGCCAAATAAACATCAAAATAGCCTTCATGCATCAATCTTAACATGGCTTATAATGGGTAAAAAAAAATCAGATTTAGGATCCCTTCTTTAAGTTATTAAATGGGGGATCTTTACATATCTTTTGACATGAAATTTGGCATGAGTTTCAAGTGCATAAAGCCACTACTTTTCCTCCTCTTTTATGCACCATTTCAAGTTAACTAAATACAAGTTTTATGTGCTAAAAATCTATCCACATAGCTACCCATTTATAGGGCTTTTCTAAACATTTTGTTTTGTACCATTTCACTCTAATCAATACTCACAATTGCTCATTTATGCAACCTTTCTTTAATCACTTTTTAATACATCTAAAATCCCATTTTCATGCTTAATTAATAGCCAATTAAGGGCTACCAAGGGACCTTTCAATTAAACCATGCTCTTCATTAAAATATTTTAATAAACATTTATGTGATGTAATTCATTAATTTCAACAATAAGTATCATATGAAATATTTTTCTAGTAATAAGCATAATTAATCAACATAATAACATCATAAACAAGCCAAGTTAACTTCTAATTCATCCCATAAGCTGTCCAATCACAATTCACGCCTAAAATCCATCCTCACATCTTAATATATTGCTGTCCACGACTTACACACAATTAGCAAGCCAAATCTCAAATAAACTCTGCTAAGATCATTTTTCCCATGACTCCCAGCTCAAATCATGCAATTTCTCCCAATTTTACAACCTATGTTTTGCCTATTTAATGGCCTCAAATGAAAATTGTAAACATGATAGAGAGAGAGAGAGAGAAGTTCTTACTTCTTAATCCACGTTGTTCCATCTCCAAAGATGAAATCCCAACTTGAACCTTAACTACACTTCAATGGTTTGCAGCACAATAAGGGAAAATCAGATTTTCTTCTCCTCTATGCATTATCAAACAGATGGGGGTTTGAATCCCTAATTGCATGGGATTGATTTAAAGTGAAATCCCAAGATTTCCAAGCAAAAATCGATGGAGAAAAGGGATGTAAGGGTGGGTGCTAGGGCTGTTATAATTTTGTGAGTTTGAGAGGGGAAGAGAATGACATGAAAAGGGTGATGGAGTAGGTTTTTAGGGTGTGCATTTTATGCTCCATTGGTGCATCATCATTCCAATGCACATGCACCTCAAAGTCTCCCAAAATTACACCCTAAATCCATGCCATTAACACATAGTTTATCAAATTAATATCATATCATACTGAAATAAAATATTACTACAAATTGGATTTTATCAAAAATTAAATTGTCCCAATTAATTTATTTATATAATAATTTTATTTACCATGAATTCTAGTCCGCTCAATAATTAAATTCCAAATATTATATAAAAATAGTAAATCATTTGTAAATTATACATCATACACCTATATTTATCTCAATGGGTCTTTTATAAAAATTCTCAAAATTATTTGCATAAATAATATGCAATTTTCAATTTTATCAATTTAATCCTGTTATTTTCCATCCTTAATTTTTTACTAGACATAGCCTTAGTAATTTCAGCATCTCTTTTTCATATGATATCCAAATGACATGAGACCTACAATATTCATTTTGACAATGTTTTCTAAATAATCCTACAAATATATCAAAAAAATTAATTAAAGTGGCCCAATAATTCACACTGTTACTTTTTAGCAATTTAGAATAGTCTCACTGTTTTGATCGTAATTTCTTTGTTCGATATCAAAATTATATGATTCTTGATTCATTGGAAAGATAATTTAATATCTACAACTTTTATGTTAAACACTTTTTATAATTTATCCATTATCTATGTAAAACAATTTAAACACGAATGACCCATTTTCCAAATTTAACATTTTTTAAAATAGACATACAGTTTTGAGTTTTTCTTAATATTTTCTTTATTTAATTTCATTCCTTTCCACAAATTTTCATATGATTTTACCACATAAATTATACCCATAAAATATAATAATTTTCTTGCATAATTAAAATGACATCATGTAATTATTAAAATATATACACATTAATTTCTGTCTTAAATTATGTATCATGTCAAAAACTTTTCTAAACTTCTCATGCATTTGCTCATGCATTAAAATCATAATTTTT
>JAYJMB010082093.1:0-21710 GCA_036873735.1 Pouteria campechiana
AAAAATCATGGTATAATCATGTGGATTTATGGTGTAAAGTGGAGTAACGACCCCAGGAGGGCGGGGCGTTACAATCACACTTCGTCTATTCATGGGAGTTTGTCTATTGATCAATTTGACTTCGTTTGCTCCAACCAAAGTTTATTTGTTATTTACATCAGACAAAGTATTTTTATGAAGGATCGACTGACAAACAAATCTCCTAGAGGAATTCATGCAGACAAAGCAAAGTTTGTCTATTGATAAGTTTGACTTCATTTGAGTCATTCAGAGTTCGTTTGCTACTTACAATAGATAAATCCCACTTATGAAGGATTGATTGACAGAAAAACTAATGGGAGAATTCAACTTATGATAGACAAATACAGACAGAGAAAGGCCATGACTTATCAGAGAAAAATCAATTCATGTGACTTGCATCTAAATGGCATTTGCACTTGTGCTTTCATTATGCAAACTTATTTTAGTCACCATTCCCAGCAATAAGTGGTGCTACAGGTTTTCAACCTGTGATAAGTTAAATAAGGAATATCTTCTGACATAACCTTTCTTCTACTCTAAACAGCAATGTAGCAGCTTGAGAAAAATTAGAAAGGCATAGACTTTAACGGTAGAAATCTCAAAGGTCTTATTCATTCAAAGCTGCTCTTATTTCTACATTCAATGTAGCCCATCTTCTCCAATGGTCAAAAATATGAAGAAACTATTTAAGGAGACAAGGTGTAATGATAAAAGGTGGTGAAGGAAAGCTTTCCAATGTGCTTAAACTTATGCAAATTCTTCCACCCATACCCAAGAGCTTAAATTGTCATCTATCCTTTATGAGCTTTAATCTACAAATCTGATGACCATTGTTTTTACATTTTAGGAAGATCCTTCTATGTTGTTAGAGTTGTAAATAATCATTTCTTCCCCTGTGCTTCTTTATAATACTTTGTAAAAGTGTGTAAATTTTCTGATTAATCTGAAAACCAGAGCATTGGTGGTGATCTCAAAAAACCACCAAGTCTATTGGTGATCTTAAAAACCAATGAGTTTCTTGGTGAGCTCGAGAAACCCAGAAGAGTGCTAGGAGCATTATATTTATGCCCCCTGGAGCTAGAATTTAGAAGAGTGCTGGGAGCACTTTTCTATTTTCATTATATGGGATATAGTGGAACCTAAGGCATAATGAGTGTATGCTCTTAGAAGAGTGGATGTAGGGACAAGGTTCCTAAACCACTATAAAAATTATATTGTTTGTGTGTGTGTTTGCTTATTTACTTTATTCTTCATGAACTTTACTATTTTTATTATTTATCTTACAATGCACCACACACAATCACAAAAAGAGGGAAATGTTTCATTAGGGGTTAAGCAATGAATTTTTATATACCCAATTCACCCCTCTCTTCTTGGGTTAAGCCATACTATGGGACCCTACAAGTGGTATCAGAGCGGGCTAGATAAACAATTCTAGTGATTCATTTGGCTTACCCAACAATCTCATCCTATTTGTTCTTGAAATAGAAGTCTATCTCTTATCTTCCAAACTTTTGATAGATTAAACTGGATATAATGGAAAAGTAAATTGGAAATATTTCTTATGGCCAAATGATTTTCATCCATGGAAAATTATCTGTATTGGCATAAGCTTGGATGAAATGAGAGCAGAGCTAAAAATATCAAAAACTCACTACATGCTCTCTGTCCCACCATTTGCAAGGATGTCTTGGCTTATGAGTTGTATGAGAAATCTTTAGACAAGCCGAAGATAAATTACCAAGGGGCAAAACACTTCACACTCACACACTACTTGCATTACTATTAAAACTAACTTGAGTGTAGGAAATTAAGAAAAGGAGAAAATAAACTCTTGAAGAAGAAGAAAAAGAAAGGACACTTGATCTGAAGAAACAAAATGAGGACATGATGAAATACTGAGTTCCTTAAAAATAAAAATAAAAGGTAAGTGCAGGTATGGCACTTAAACTTGAATGTCTTTTATTAAATGTATCATTATTTGAACTTTATAGTTTGTGTTTGCATATATCTTTCCATCCATTCTTTTGTTAATAACCACTTATGCTTAGTCTTTCAATTAATTATTTCTATCTACTTACATGTCTGTAGAGATAAGCTTATATTTTAAAAGACCTCACATTCATTCTTTAATTCTAATTGCTTATATGTCTGTAGAAACAAATTTACATTCTTTTCTTTTGAATTTTATTCATTTACATCTAATTAGTTCTCTATATATCTTTATTTAGAAGTCAAAGTCTACTTTCTGTATCCTCATATTTCATTTGTACATTAATAAAAATTAGAAACTATACTTAAAATTTTTGGTTGATTAACTAACTATACAAAGATAAAAATAAAGATTCATATATAGCACAGTTTATACAAACCCTATTCATTCATGTATATACATACAAAAAATATAGAATTCACACTAGGATGAATAAAACTCTAAAATACATAAAGTAAAACTCCTAAGATAATTAGGAAGTAAGAAATAACATTTAGATAATAAATAACTTGAAACTAAAAAGACCTAAAAAGAGACATAACTAAAAGAAAAGTAAAATAACAAAATTGAAAGATTATGCTCAAAATCATTAAAGAAAAATGTGAGTTGATCTAGCACATAAGTTTAACTGCTATTTACATCTATGCTAGTTCAAATAACTCAATGATTAATTAAAGAAGAACATTTATCCTATTTATTGATAAAAATTACTTTAATTCATTAACTTGTTTCTCTACATACAGCTGTGGTTAAAATGACCTTTTTGTGGTGATATGTTGGCAACACAAGTTCATATTTATTTAAGCTTATTAATGCTAAAAGAGTGCAAGAATATCTTAAGTGTATGCAAGAAAGCTTGAGTTGAGCATAGAAGAAGAATGAGAACAATGAAAGATCAAAATCTTCTTCTCGGCTCATAAATCCAAGCAAATGAGCCAACAAGCTCAAGTTTTGGATGCAAGGAAATGATTGAACCAATCAAAATTATAATTTGAACAACATCAATCTTTAGATGAAGCATTAAGGAACAAATAGCAAAAGCTAAATGATTAATCAAAACTGGCAACAACACTTATGAGCTCAAATGAGAAATCTATAAAGGGAAGCACCAAAAGAGATAAGTTATCAAACTTGATTATATTTCTTTCAATGTTATATACTCTAGATGCCTCTAATTAAACTGTCTTGGATTTGAATGAATTTAATGTTTTAAGCTAAATCATTCTAAAAACCTTAACAAACCTTAAAATGGTCAAAACTCTAACATCATTATAGTCCTAAGGCATAAGTCAAGCCTAGTTTGGAAACTTCACAGTTTAAGTTCTCGAATAGGAATTCCATTCCTAGCCATTTCTTTCTAATAATGTTTATAAGCTTAATCTCACATAAAGAATCATAATTGAAAAATAAACTCGTAGAGATAACATTGACAACCATAACACATAGGAAGTTAAAACAAAGTCTTTAACAACAAAATGAACCCATTTAATTCAGAACATTTAGCAAAAGAAAATTAAAAACATTTACTTTCTTAAAACCTCAATAACTACTAACAACTCCTTAATTCTATCCTGAGTCTTAGATACTTTTTCCAATATTGCAATTCTACTCATAACTTCCCAATAAGCAATACAGCGGTCAGTCAAAAGAAGATCGAAAGAAGCATTTGCCTTCTTGGCATACTTCAACTCCTTCTTTAACTGTTTCACCACTTTCTCCAAAAAGTGAATCTGGTAACTTCCCTCATTTATATTTCACTCCATCCTTGACCCTATCTTAACCTCATATATTGTCTGTCGAACTAAATATCATGGAAAGAAAATACAAAATGTCACAACTAGCTTCCAAAAGACACATAAACTCTATGGACCAAATCGTCTTATTGGCGGAACAAACATGAAATACATCTTCATACCTTAGAGACCCAAACAGGACACGATAGGATCATGCATTCTTACTTTTAGATAATAATGAATAAACTATGCTAAAAATAACATACCTAATGCATTAAAACACTATAAGAATGATCCTATGGAACATGAAGCATAAATCACCCAGCATAAAACTTTATAAAAGATCAGAAAATTAAAAACCATTAATGCGAGTGTAAAAAGTCACAATATTACATATAAAAGGTTTAGGTCAGTAAAAGACACAAAAGAAAGTAAAAATGTTTAGTTAGTCAAAACATCAACAATTGCCTCCAATTTTTTAACCCTCTAGTGAGCCTTGGCCAACTCCGTCTCCAAATGATTAATGCGCTCTATAGCCTCCATATAAGTCATGGAATTCTTAGTCAAGAGAGGTGTAAAATGATAAGAACTATTACTAAAAGGAGCCAAATCAGCCTTTAGTTGCTTGATTTTGTCCTAAAGAATCAAACATCTCTCTATAGCCCTAAAAGCTATGCCATTACCCTCACCTTGAATTAATCTTGAATAAGAACTCAATGATGCCATAATTGTCCTTGTGTCGTCTCCTCTCTAAACACCTTTACGCAATAAAAGAGAATGGAGAGAGCTTCTTCACTTCCCAAGTAACCCATCAACTCTGCCATTAATACTCCCAATCATCTCTCCTGATAATAATGATTACTAGGTGTTAAAATAAAAGAAGATGCACATTAATTTAAGAACTTAACAGTAAACCCATCAAACTATGCATCGTCACCACATTTACATAAATTTATTCATTTTATTTTAGCATATGATATGATTTTTATGATAATACATGCTTAATGATTGTTTGTTGATCATTACAAATATGCCTCTTACAATAATGAAAATGCTTAATTATCTAAATGCTTAAAAGATATTTACTTATTGCAATCATAATCAATCTAGTTATAACACTAAATCAATTCATGGGAGAGCAAAATTGAGTGATAAATTATAACTGACAAGGGGAGAGAAAATTATTTAGTGATATATATGGGCTCTAGATAACAAAAGTGAGAAAATAATATCCTAGGCCTAAACAAAATAGGGGGAGAAGAACTTAAAAAAAGATTATAAACATAATTGAGAAGGTGAAGAAATATGATTCTAGGCTAAACCTTTTTGATTCTGACAAAAAGGGGGAGTGAAAGGTGAGAGACATGTGAAAGTGATAGTTAAAATTAGGAGAATTGATAAAATGAATAAAAGGGTCGAACCCTATAGTGTAGAGTCCCATAGTATAACCTAACCCAAGAGGGAAGGAGTGAATTGGGTATTTAAAAATTCATTGCTTAACCCCTGTTAAACCATTTCTCTCTTTTAGTGCTTGTGTGTAGTGTGATTTAAAGTGAATGATAAAACTATAAAGTGCATGAAGGATAAAGCAAGTAAACAAACACACACACAAACAATATAATTTTTATAGTGGTTCAGGAACCCCGTCCCTACATCCACTCTTCCATGAGCACACACTCATTGTGCCATGGGTTCCTCTATATCCCATAGAATGGAAATATATAGTGCTCACAGTATTCTTCTAGATTCCAGCTCTAGGAGACATAAAAACAGTGCTCCTAACACTCTTCTAATTTTCACGAACTCACTAGGAAACTTACTGGTTTCGAAGATCACCAACAAACTTGATGATTTTCTAGAGATCACCAACAACTCTTTGGTTTTCAAATTAACCAAAAAACTAATACACTTTACAAATTGTTAAAATGAAGTACAAGGGAAGATGAAATCTTTTACAGCTCTAGTAATACAATAAGATCTTCCTAAAATATAAAGATAATGATCTGAATGTTAAAGCTCATTAAAGATAATTGAAAGTTAGGCTTGTGGCCATGGGTGGAAGGATTTCCATGAGGTTTAGCTCATTTGAAAAGTATTCCTTCACCACTTGTATCATTCCACCTTGTCTCCTTAAATAGCTTCTTCATAAATTCCAACCGTTGGAGAAGATGGGTTATTTTGAATGCAGAAAAAGAGCAATATTAAATGAATAAGACCATTGAGATTTATGCCTTTGAAGTCGATGCCTTTCTAATTTTTCTCAAACTGATGCATCACTGTTCAGAAAGAAAGATGAGTTATGTTCAAAGGTATTCCTCATTTGAATTATCATAGCTTGAAAAACCTGTAGCACCACTTGTTGCTAGAAATGGTAAATGATATAAGTCTGGACAATGACAACACAAGTGCAGATGCTATTTGAATGCTAGTCACACACATGCATGCACACACACATAGACACACACACACACACACACACACACACACATATATATATATATCAATTTTCCTCTGACAAGTAACGACCTCTCTATCTACATTTGTCTACCATAAGTTGTAGACAAATTCTTCCATAGGTTTGTCTATCAGTTGAACTTTCACAAAAGTGATTTGTTGATTATAAGTAGCAGACAAACATTGAATGACATAAATGAAGTCGAACTGACTAATAGATAAACTCTGCTTTGTCTACTTGAATTCCTCTAGGAGATTTGTTTATTTGTCAATCCTTTGTGCATGTGCTTTGTTTGTTGTAAATATCAGACAAACTCTGGGTGGTGCAGACGAAGTCGGACTGATTGATTGACAAATTCTCATTTGTCGATACAAACAGATAAAGTGTGATATTCTTCCTTTGTTCTTCATTTGTTTGTTGGAGGTGGCAAACAAAGTTTGATTTATCTTGCTTGAACAAATGAAGTATAGTATTCGTCTGATGTACATAATAGATGTACTTTGCTCTACTTTGTCTTGGATGAAGTACTTTTGCTTGTTGCATAGGTTTTTCTATTGTAAGTTATAGATAAACATGCCTTTATCTATTGAAGTCCCTTTTTGGTCGAAACAACTCTTTGTTGATTCAACTTTATCTATGCTTACTGTGCAACTTCTACTTGGCTTCCACTTTGGTTGATGCTTTGTCTATAATAGGTGACAAATGAACTTTTGATCTATAGATAAAGTGAAGTTCTTCAATTGTTCTGAATATTTAGAGCAACAAAAGGGTTTTGTTGTTGCAACTTCATTATTTCTTCAATTTTTATTTGTTTGTCTTGGCTTAACTAAAGTTGTACTCCCCTATCTGTTCATATTGCCTTTTTGTCCTCTAACGAATCCATTCTTCTAACTTTGTTGATCAGACAAAGTTTTCTTCTCTTTGTGCATGATTGTGTAGGCGATAATTTTTTCTTTATTTCTTTGTTTGAGTATTTGTTGGAGCTTCTTATTCTTTCTTTATCTTAGATAAGCTTTGTTTGATCGATGTAGATAGTTCAAATTTCTCGAACAACTTTATGCTCTTCGACCATGGCTTTGTCTTCAACTGCTTCTGTCTTGTTTTTATCTATGAAAATTTCTCATTGTAAATAACAGACAACATAGACTCATTGTAGCGCATCTTCAAAGCCTTGTTTTCTCTTTTTCTTTGCTTGTGGAAGCTTCTCTTAGACAATGTAGCCTTTTTTATTACTTTTCTCCAAACCTTCTATTTTTTTCTTCTTCTTATTCAGTTCAGCCTCTTTGAAATGTAGCAGATAGTTGTGTCAATTTGTTGCAGATGATCATGATCCTACACTTGAACTTTTTTGCACATGCTATGTTGTTAGCTTTCATATATAATAATAAATTATATTTTATCCTTATGTGATTTAATTATGTTATAGAGCAAGGATAACATACATTATTAAGTACATAATTTGAAAGCTTAAGTAATTATGGTCCTTAGTATGATTTAATAAATTTATACAATAAAGAACAATTAATATTATGCACACCATAAAGTAAAGAATATATACTTGTATAATTAAACATTCATAGTTATGTATTCATGTCAATAACGTTTATTAGTTCAGAGTTGTGCATATGATTGTTAGAGATTCAAACATACATATTTTTTATCTTAATATAAGTCTTATTATCATATGATTATTAGAGATTCAAACATACATATTTTTTATCTTAATATAAGTATTATTATCATCAAAATCATATACAATAATAATGACACATAGGATTATATAGGTCATATGTTCAGGGGGAGATTAAAAGAAATTTCTAATTTTTAAATAACAAGTCGTCAAAGTTTTGTGATCACCAAAAGGGGAGAGACTGTCAGTATTATTATATATGATTTTGATGATAATAAAACTTATATTAAGAAAAGACATATGTGTGCTTAAATATCTAAAAATCACTTGTGTGATTATGAATTGATAAATGTTAATTGATATAAATACATAATCATAAATGTTAATTATGCATGCAGACATCCTTTACTTTATGGTGCACTTAACATTATTGATTTTTCATGTGTTAATTTGTTAAATTATACTAAGCACCATATTTAACTAAGCTTTCACATTATGCACTTAATAGAGATGTATATTATCCTTGCTCTACAATATGATTAAATCACATGAGGATAAAATACATTATGTTAATGAATCTGAAAGCTAACAATGTAGCAAGTGTAAAAACATTTTAAGTGCAGGATCACAGTCATCTGCAATAAACTGCCACAATTATCTGCTACGATTTAAAGGGGTTGAACTAATAAAGATCGCGGAAGAAGAAGAAAAAGAAGAAAGTAGAGACTTTGAAGACAAGCAACAAGAAAGGTTGCATTCTCTAAAAGAAAGCTTCCACGGGTAAATACAATGAAAAAAATAAGGCTTTGAAGATGCATTACAATGAGCTTGCATTGTCTGTTAAATCTAAAGAAGAACTTCCATAAACAAATGCAAGACAAAAACAGTTGAAGACGAAACCATCGTCAAAGAGCATATAGTTGTTTGAGAAATTTGAACTGTATACATTGACCAAACAAAAATTATCTAAGACAAAAAAAGAAGAAGAAGCTCCATCAAACACTTAGACAAAAGAAGAAAGAATAAACTTTCACCTAGACAATTATGCATGAAATGAAGAAAACTTTGTATAACCAATGAATTTAGAAGAATGGATTCGTCTAAGGATAAAATGGTAACATGAACAAATAAAGGAGTGCAACTCCAGCTGAGCCAAGCCAAACAAATCAAGAATGTAGAAAGCAAGAAGTTGCAGAAGCAAACTCCTTCTGATGCTCAAAGAATGTAGAACTCCACTTCATCTATGGATCAAATTCGTTTGTTATTTACTATAGACAAAGCAATGGACAAAGTAAAAGTTAAAGTAGAAGCTGCATAGTGAGTATAGATGAAAAGATGCTTGGACAAATGAACTTCAATAGACAAAGGCACGTTCATCTACAACTTACAATAGATAAACCTATATGAATTGTGCAAAGTAATTAGTCTAAGATAAATAAAATCAGAGTTCATGTATTGCTTACTTTAGATGAATACTACACTTCATCTATTTGAGCAAGACAAAGCAGAATTAATCTTTCACCTCCAATAGACAAATATCAAATAAAAGAAGAACATCACACCTCATATGTTCTTGAGAGTTTATCTATCGATCAATTGGACTTTATCTGCACCACCCAAAGTTTCTCCATTATTTACAATAGGTAAAGCATATCCATGAAGGATCAAATGACAGACAAATCTCTTGGAGGAATTCACGCAGACAAAGTAGAGTTTGTCTATTGATTAGTTTGACTTTGTTTGCGCCATTCAAAGTTCGTTTGCTATTTGCAAGAGATAAATCCCACTCATGAAGATCGATTAATAGACAAACCAATGGGAGAATTTGTTAGCAACTTATGATAGACAAATGCATACAAAGAGAGGCTGTGACTTGGCAGAGAAAAATTGATTCATGTGACTTGCATCTAAATGATATCTGCACTCATGCTTTCATTGTGCAGACTTATTTTTGTCACCATTTTTGGCAACAAGCATTGTTGTTGGTTTTTCAAGCCATGATAAGTCAAACAAGGAACATCTTCTGACATAGCTTTTCTTCCTATCTGAATGACGATGCAACAACTTGAGAAAAATCAGAGAGCCATAGACTTTCATACAGAAATCTCAACAGTCTTATTCATTTAAAAATGCTCTCGTTTCTACATTCAATGGAACCCATCTTCTCCAATGTTCAAAAGTATGAAGAAACTATTTACGGAGATAAGGTGGAATGATACAAGGTGGTGAAGAAAAGCTTTCCAATGTGCTTGAACTTAGGAGAATCCTTCCACCCATGGCCAAGAGGTTAAACTATCATCTATCGTTTATGAGTTTTAATCTACAAATCTTTGTGGGCATTATTTTTATATTTTGAAAAGATCCTTCTATATTGTAAGAGCTGTAAAAGGTCATATCTTCCCATGTACTTCATTGTAACACTTTATAAAAGTGTGTAAGTTTTTTGATTAATCTAAAAACCAAAGAGTTGGTGGTGATCTTTGAAAACCATCAAGTTTGCTGGTGATCCTAAAAACCAGTGAGTTTCTTAGTGAGCTCAGAAAAACCAAAAGAGTGCTGGGAGCACTATGTTTATGCCCCCTGGAGCTGGACTCCATAAGAGTGCTAGGAGCACTTTTGTATTTCCATTATATGAGATATAAAAGGACCTAAGGCATAATAAGTGTGTGCTCTTGAAAGAGTGGATGCAGGGATAGGGTTCCTGAACCACTATAAAAATTGTGTTATTTGTATGTCTGTGTGTCTGTGTGTTTGCTTGTTTGTTTTATTCTTCATGAACTTTACTATTTTTATTATTTATCTTAGAATGTGCCATACATAATCATAAAAAGAGGGAAATGTTTCAATCGGGGTTAAGCAATGAATTTTTACATATCCATTTCACCCCTCCCCTCTTCGGTTAAGCCATACTATGGGACCCTACACCAAAGTCCTTTGTGCAAAAACCACTTAAGTTACTAAAAATAGGACACTTCTTATGCACTACACTAGTGCTACGGTGCCTAACTTCCTACCCAAAATGTCACTTACATCCTTTGCTCCCAACATGCTGTTCACCAGAGACAAGTTTGGTATTTTGACCATAAATTTCTTATATAATATTAGAATTATTTGATTCTTCATGAGTTAAAAAGATACTTTGAAGGGATATAACTTTAATTTTGAACAATGTCTATGAATCAGCCTTCATCTATGCCAAATAGTGCTCCAAAGTGATACCTTTTTCATGTTTAGTTTCTTTTTCAAAGGTTTTGACATTTGAAATAGAAAATAACTTTGTTTAGTGTAATATTTACTTAAAAGTGATTATAAACCACTAAAATCATGTTAATTGAGGATCCAAAATATGTGAATTTAAGTATTAAAATGTGATAATTTATGAGCTTATCAAATACCTCCAAAATTAGCTTTTGATCGTTCTAGAGCAAAATAGCAACCATAATTGATAAGCTCGGAATTTATAATGTTTTAATATCTAAATTCATATATTTTGGATCCTAAATTGACATAATTTTATTATTTTATAATCATGTCATATTGAACATTGTGATTATTGAATTTAATTATGTTTCAGGTCAATTTGGTGGAATTTAGGTCAACTTGGGTAGAAATATGCTATTTTGGAGTAGAAATCTTCATGGAGACATGTATCACCATGGGAGATTCAATCCTATCCATTATTCAAGCATTAATCATGAAGATAAAGTGGAATTATGCAGCTAATTAGGAAGTGGACAGCAAGGTGGATAGATTGGTGCAAGTGTGTGCATGAAGAAGAGTGTTGGAAGCAACTTCTACACATGGATGTCTTTCCAGATCAATTGGGGAATTTTAATTTAGATTATGTTTATATTAATCATAAATTCATGTGACAATTTAGATGGAGAATTTTATATAGAAGTTGCATGTGAATAAATTGCACACAAAGCAGTCTTTGCATAAGATTAATTGCAATATTCCAGTGAAGGTTCAAGGAAATTTTTAGCATAAA
This sequence comes from Pouteria campechiana, assembly GCA_036873735.1. Lineage (NCBI taxonomy): Eukaryota > Viridiplantae > Streptophyta > Magnoliopsida > Ericales > Sapotaceae > Pouteria > Pouteria campechiana. Next base: position 11,824 of record JAYJMB010082093.1, read on the forward strand.
TATAAGCTGATTTGGAAAAATGTTCAATGTAGAAGAGTTATCCCTTCAAATTATCTTTCCAACTCATCAAGAATTGCATAATTTCAATATTGTATTAGAAATTTATAATTAAAATACTAAACATTGTTCCTGGTGAATAGTTAGGTGTGTTGAAAGTTGATATTTTTGGAAGTTTAATAAATTTTGCCTAAGGTTGCAGTTCTAATAGGTATAGAGGTTCTACTTAACCCTAAATTGGGTTATTTAAATAGGATTTTAGCAATAAAATAGGGGGGAGTTAGTACACAATAGAAAACAGAGACTTTTGGTGGAGGAGTTACAGATTAGAAGAAATTACAATGCAAAGTTAGAGGAAGATCGACTTTAACTCAGAGGTTTATTATTCTTTATTATTCTCCTTTTATTAATTTCAACATGTTTAGAATAATTGGGATTTTTTAAATATTTTTATGAGTAGCTAAATTTCTTTTTCTAGAAGAGAGATGGATCTCATGTGGATATTACGGTGTGATTAATTAGTTATATTATTGAGAGTTTTTATTAGTTTAGTTATGATGTTTTGCTCTTAATCTTTTAATTTACTGACAATCTATTAAATGATTTTATACTTGAGATTTGATACTTTGGATTTGACACTTGGGAGAGGTAATCCTGAATAGGATTTAAGCATCATAATATCAAATTCTAGATGACTTGGGAGAGCTTTTAGATTTTATGAAATCATTTGAAAGAATCACATATCTTAATGCATTTTTAATTTTTTAATTTTTATAGGGATATCAAAATTGGGATATTAAGAATAGATACTTGACTTGGCACTTAGGAGAGGGAGTTTAGTAAATTAGGATTCTTGATTTAAAAACCAAGAGAACGATCAAATTTAATGAGTTGAAAATACCATGATTGTAACATAAGTGAAACCAATCCTCTAAAGCTTCTTTTTCTTGATTTATTTCCATCAAAGTTTGTTTACTTCTACATCTTATTCAATTTCTTAGTTTTTTATTTTTCAAATAAATTTAGGATTATTTACTACAACAACTAGTGATTAATTGAAATATACAGCCTCTGTGGAGACGATAACCTTCTTATTACTATATTATAAAACTTGACATTGGACACTTTGGTTGACTTATAGTGAAAAATAACTTATGAAATAGTTAGGATAATCTCTTTTAAATAATCAAGAACATGCCAGATAAATTACTCATGTACACATAACTCAGAAATCATTCATGACACTAGCCAAATAATCTCATGAAACTCATACGTCATCAATCCCATCATGAACTAAGAATGTGTGTGTGCTTTCTCAATCTTATGTTGCATGCTTTTCAATCAACAATATGCAAAATAGTAATTCTAATGATCTTAATAAAATACTCCATAGGCTTACTTTTCATAATCCCTATTCACTAATGTACATAACTTTGTCCACTTGGATCAATAGGTCTTTGTTAATCTTGTTATGTGGCCCTAGGTTTAGCTAACAAAGAAAAAGAATAAGGACTTACAAAGTAAGAAGTCATAAAAAATTTACACATGAATGTACACTCTTGATTTTTTGTTTGGGGTTCTTTCTATTTTTATGGGTTGTACTATTACACACTCCTAAACTTGTTTCCTTTTGAGTTTATTAGACTGTGATCCCCCCAGTTGAAGGACAAATCCTTATTGATTCTTTTCTTTTTGTCCTTTTTCTTTATTTTGCATTCTTCTTTTCAGTACCCCCAAAATTTATCATCTTTTGTTCTCTTATACCTCTTCGTAACCATGTGTATGGAATATGTCTCGTAATAGGTCTGGATGATGAGGTTAAAGAAAGAAAAGCTAAATGTGGTCTTTCCTATGCTTTGCATATGCCATTCTTTCATTAAGGCTCAATGGGGATTGTTAAACCAAACCTCCTTTACTTGGATTGATTTATGATGAAGAATATGTTTAACTAATCAAGTTTTGATGATAAGCGAAAGTATATGAGTGAATACTTAAGCTACTCATCAATATTTTCCAAGTGTGCAGTAATGAATAATATGCCAGGAAAATAACTAAAATGGATAGTACATACAAGACAATAAGAGGGAACAAGATCCACCATGTATTTAAGGAAGAAAACATAAATTCTCAAAGAGTATGGCAAGCATCATATACACACTTCAAAGTCACTTTGAATGCATTCTCAATCGTTGCCAAAATCAATCAGATTGATGCCCAAGTTAGGACACAAACATGACTTCAAAAACATACTTCAGAACAAAATGAAGCCAAATTCTAGACTCAAGCAATGGTTTAGACACTGCAAAACTAAGTTCGGATACTATGAAGATTGGTTCGGATGTAGATCCAAGTTTGAACACTAGTGAAGTATGAAGTCTAGATGCTGGAAGCTCAATGCTAGTTTTGGACATTATTAAGTCGGTCTAATGTGTCTCAAAAGTCAAAGTACAAAAATATCAACTCCAAGCTTCAGATATTGCTATTGCAAGGTCAGTCGATTTCAAAATTTAACTTCAGACAGTCGATTTCAAATTTTACCTTCAGACACTATGAACTCATTCCTGGAAGAAGCCAGAGTTCATTCATGTAGCCAAAGTAATTCACACCACTTCTCAATCCAAAATCTTAACTTTGGACACAACAAAGCATTTTTTGGACAAAGTTGAGTGAAATCTATTGCAAGTTGAATGATTCATTCAGTTCAAAATTATTACTTCAGATGATGCGAGAAGCTTTCAGACCTTGAGAACCCATGAGAACTCCTCAATGGGCAGAAAATCTTGATGAGCATCTTGAATGCCAGTTTAAAAGGAGTAAAGAGAAGCTATTCCAAAGAGCAAGATGAGAAACAACAAGTAAGAGAAGCAAATAAGAGCATTTACTTAGACATTAAAGTTTTTCTTCCAACTCCACTATGCAAAATGCCATCTACATTCAAAGAACATCCTCTGCAACAACCTTTTAGAGTTTGATATTCTCTGTGTTTATTGCAAACATTTATTTATGTTGCACTTTGATTTCTATACAAATAAGCTTGCATAAGAGGCATTTTTATTGTACATTATTCTTTGTTGGAGAGGGCAAGCAAGGGGCTTGCTGATTGTGTATAAGTTTGTTGGTTAGCTTGGTAGCCGATGGTTGAAAAAGTTTGTTAGTTAGCTTGGAAACTAACGGTTATAAAAGTTTGTTGGTGAGCTTAGAAATCAACACTTGTATAAGTTTGTTAGTGAGCTTAGAAACTAACATGTGTATAAGTTTGCTGGTGAACTTGGAAACCAATATGTGTAAAGTTTGTTGGTGAGATTTTAAAACCAATAGGTCATTAGCGGAACATAATTATAACAAGTAAGGCTGACTCAGAGAGTAGAGTAGGTATCATGTTGGGCCGAAGCACTATAAAAATACCATTGTCTTGTGTTGTGTGATTTGTTTTCCATCTTTTCAGCACTTTAATCTTTATCTTAGCCAAGTTTTTTAAGGCTCAATTAAACACCCCCTCTCAAGCCACCATTTGAATAGGACCAACAAACTATATCAGAGTGGGCTTCAATAGCTACTCTTGACAATCAGATATTTTTAAACTGCTTGAAGTAATCCTTATGGTCAAAACATTTCACAACACCATGACAAAAGGATAGTAACCACTAGACCCTCATTGTTTTATGGCATCATCACAAGCACAGAAGATGAATATACTGCCGAAGAAATTGTACTAGTAGAAAGAGATGCCAAAACTAAGAATAGCATCTACTGTGCATTGTCACTTTCTGAGTTTGAAAAGATTTCTACATGCGATTTTTCAAAAAAATTTGGGACAAACTTAAAATTGAACATGAAGGTACTAACCAGGTCAAGGAGACCAAAATAAGAATATGAAGACTTCCATATGCATGACAATGAAACCATAATAGAAATGCCTGAGAGGTTCCAAAAAATCACCAACAGGGTTGAAAGGTCATGGAGAAAAATATGAAGAACCTAAAATGGTAAAGAAGATCTTGAGGTCTTTGCCAAGATAATGGATGACAAAGGTCACGGCAATCCAGGAGGATAAAGACCTATACAAAACTATAGTTGAAGAACTTATGGGTTCTCTCATGACCCATGAAGTTCTTATGAAGCAAAATGCTTCAAAAGAGCTAAAGGGAAAAAGGAATATTGCCTTGAGAGTTGAATCAAATGATGAATCCCAAACTGAAGCTTCATCGAGTGGAGCTGAAAAACGATGATGACATGGGAATGTTGAGCAGAAGATTCAAGACCATTTTCAAGAAGAAGATTGAAATCAATTCCAAAAATATTAGAAATAAAGATAAAAGAAAAGATGTACCCAGTTGATATAGTTACGGCAAGCCTGGCCACATGCTGTTTGATAGCTAAGAGAAAGATAAGAGGTAGGGGGAGCAATAAAATAAAAAGTATAATTCATATCCAAAAAGGTAGAACAATAATAGTAGCAATAAGAAATTCATGAAGAAAAAAACACTTTTGGCATGGGAAGCTCTTGAGAATATGCTACATGAAAGTTCAAGTGACATTGAGGATGGACATGAAGCAACATTTAGTAGACTATCACCAACAAAGAGAGACTAGGAAGACTACCAGACTAGAATCAACTTCATGGCTATCCATTAAGATGAAGTAATTTCTAAATTTAAATCTCCTAGCTTTATAGAGGAATTAAAAAGTCGATATACTAATTTCAAGGCTTAAAAAGCCAAATATAAGGAGACTAAAAAGGGACTATTTAAAATGACCAATGAATGTTCCAAATTAAAAGATGAAAATAATTTGCTCAAGAGTAAATTACCTACCGTCAATGAACTTGAGCAGGTTAAGGTAGAAAATAATGCCCTGACAAAGACCTTAGCCTCAACCTTGTTTAGAATGAAACCAAAGAATAAAGGTGGTTAGCAATATAAAAAGCAGAATTATAATTCTGGAAGAATATAGAGGATTAAATAGACCATGGTTTGGATTCATAAAAGATATTATAGATGCAGTAAATGCTATTCAATCTCCAAACATTAGAGTAGTGGTGCCAAAGAAGCAATGGGTACCAAATTTGTTGCTACTAACCCCCCATGGACTCATTCACAAATGGGTACCAAAGTTTAAAACCTATACTTATCACTATAAGTGTGTCTGAAAGCCACAAGAAGCAGCACATTGAACATCGATACTGGTTGCTCAAGGTATATGATAGGGGAAAAGGAGCTATTAACTAGGCTAAAAGAGAAAAAACAGTGGAACAATAACCTTTGGAGATAATGAGAAAGGTAAAGTAGTTGGGATTGGTATAGTGAGCCAACCACATTCTATTGTTCTATTAGTTGAGGGATTGAAGCATAAGCATTTTAGTAAAAGCCAATTCTGTGATAGTGGATACAAGATTATGTTTGAATCTCATATTTATTCAATCTTAGATTAGCATGACTCAGTTGTAGTTCTAGGAAAAAGACATGGAAATGATTATATTGTAGACTTGTATGATATCCAAGCTAAGTATCTTGTTAGTCATGATGAGCCCTTATTATGGCATAGAATATTAGGACATGCCAACAAAAATATGATTGAAAGATTATACAGAAAAGACCTTATAGTTGGCTTATCTGAATTGAAATTTGACAAAGGATAATTGTGTGGTGATTGCATGAGAGGAAATCAAGCAAAAGAATCTTTCAAATCAAATAAATAAGTGTACATAACTAAACCTCTTTAGTTGCAACACATAGACTTAGTGGGACTAATAAGAAATATGAGTTTTGGAGGAAAATATTATGCATATGTCATTGTTGATAACTATAATAGATATACCTGGGTGATGTTTCTTGCATACAAAGATGAGACTTTTTCACTCTTTGAGATTTTTTCCAAGTGTGTGCCAAATGAACAAAGCTCTCATACAGTTGCCATTAGGAGTGATCATGGTGGAGAGTTTGAAACTCACAGCCTACTATGAAAATAATGGGATCTTTCAAATTTTATTTGCACAAAGAACATCCTACCAGAATGGAGTAGTTTAGAGGAAGAATAAGACATTGCAAGAGATGAAGATGACCATGTTGAGTGAATACAATTTGCCATAATATTTTTGGGCTCTTATTTTATTATCAATAGAATTCATACTAGGCGAATACTCAACGAAACTCCATTTGAGTTTTATTATGGTAAGAAGTCTAGCATATCATTTTCCTATACTTTTGTCTATAAATGTTAAATTCTTAACAATAGAAAAGGAAACCTAGGAAAATTTCATAACAAATCTAATGACGGGATATTTCTTGGATATTCCGTTATTAGCAAGGCATTTAGAATCTACAACTTGAATAGTAGAACTATAGAGGAGTCTATTCATATTAAATTTGATGAATCTATTAACTGCTCAAAGAGCACAAGTGATTTTAATGATAAAGTAGATTGACTCATAGTAGACGTGGAGAGAATGAATTTGCAAAATAGAGATAAGCTTGCTCCATAGATAGAAATAGTAAGGGATGGAGCAGACAAATAGTTTGAATCAACCACAAGTGAGGTAAATGAATGAGGTAACTCTTCTCTTCTCAGGTATTGGAGATTTATGCATGCTCATCCTAAAAACAAAGTAATTGATGATGTGTATAATAAATTTAGGACTAGATCATCTTATCACCAAGTATTTGGTAAATTTGATGTTATTTCTCAAATAGAGCCAACTTGCGTAGACCATGTGTTAGAAGAAGAGAATTAGATTTTAGCTATGTAAGAAGACTTGGACCAGTTTAAAAGAAATGATGTGGGGACCTTGTTCATTCCTAAAGTATGTAGGTTCCTATAGAGTGGCTTAACCCAAAAGGGGAGAGGTGAATTGGGTTTATAAAAATATCTTGCTCAACCCCTATAAGATTATTTTCCCTCTTTTGGTACTTGTGTATGGTGTGATGTAAAGTGAATGATAAAACTGTAAAGTGCATAAAGGATAAAGCAAGTAAACAAATGCACACACAAACAATATGATTTTTATAATGGTTTGGGAACCTAGTCCCTACATCCACTCTTCCAAGAGCACATACTCATTGCGCCTGGGGTTCCACTATACCCCGTACAATGGAAATACAATAGTATCCCTGACACTCTTCTAGATTCTAGTTCTAGGGGGCATAAACAAGTGTCTCTGACACTCTTCTAGATTCCAGCTCCAAGAGGCGTAAACTAGTGTCTTTGATACTCTTCTAGATTCCAGCTCTAAGGGGCATAACTCTGGTTTCATGAGCTACCAGAAACTCTACATTTGTAGGTATTTTGTGTACATGAATATGCCTCTAACTAGGCTGATAAGTACACATAGTTTAAGCATAAATATAAATGATAAAACAATAAGCACAGTGCGGTGATTTCAAACTCCATTGATGTAGTGTTAATGTGATATTGAGGCTCTCTGATCTTTGTAGCACTTGGAGTGAAAACACTTGGGAGACTTGAATAGGTTTCTTGTTAGTTTATTCACCTTTGTCATTTAGAACTTTCAAGCTCCTTAAGATCCTTTGGGAGAACTTAATCTTTGAATAACTCCTTGTAGCACATAGGATCTCCTTTGGATATAATGAAGAAGTAGGCCTTGAATGGATAAACAAAATGAAGCTCTTGAATGATGTTTGAAGGTTAAAGCTATTGGCCTAGGGATGCAAAGATTTGTGGAAGGTGTTAGGCTTAATCCCTTTTTCTTCTTCAACTCCTTCCTCCACTTGAAACATCCCAACATATCTTCTTAAATACCTCTTCTCAAACATCTGACCATTGGAGAAGATGGGTTCCATTAAATGCAGAGAATAGAGGTAGATGAGTAGCATTAATGTAAAAGAAAGTTTGAGGTTTTCTCCCATTAGAATGCATTGTCTTCTAATTGGCTTTTAATCTGCTGGAAAGTTTGCAACCTCATTCTTGATAAAAAAAAGAAGACGATTGCACCAAGGTGGAAAGTTTTTTGCAGAGTATTAAATCTTTAACACATTTAAAAATAATGACTTTTAATGTTATGTCATTACTATAACACTGGTTCAATAGCACCATTACTGTAGCAAATCACTGTAGCTCTGCTTCATTTAGAGTAAGTAGCAGATGAATATTTATCTATTAGTTACTGTAGCAGATCACTATAGTACTGCACCGCTTTGTTTGTTACTTCGTTTATTGATGAAACTTTGCCTGTTGCAATGTAGCAAATCACCATAGCACTTCATCTATTACTTCTACTTCGTCTGATGCTTCTACTTCATCTGTTGGTTACTGTAGCAAATTACTATAGCAATTCGCCTGTTGCTTCTACTTCGTCTGCTTGTTATTATAGCAAATTATTATAGCAGTTTACTGTAGCAATTTATCAGTTACCTTATCTGCTAATTCAAGATTCATTTTCCACTTCATCTGTTACTTCAAATTTTGTCTTCCACTTCATCCACTACTTCAACTTAGACAAGCTTTGTCTTTTACTTCGTCTTAAACAAACTTTGTCTTCCACTTGATCTCAGACAATTCACTTTATCTTTCACTATAGCATTTTACTGTAGTAATAATACTGTAGCAGCAAACCTACACTTGGAAAGTGTTATACTTTTGCCATATTGTTAACTTGACAATTTTTATTATAAATCAAAATACATTTATCCATATATAATATACATAAGTTAGAGCATGTATAAATAATTTAAGCTCAATTTCTTTTTCATGTAATGAATATCTTTTATGAAGCAAACTTATCAAAATATGTTTATCCTCACCCGACTTTCAGAAGTAATAGAACATGGATAAATCATATATTGTATTTTTCATTATATTTTCCATCATAATATAATTATCCATATAAAATTTGCATAAGTTATAAAGCATAGATATGTACTTTAAATCATGATTTTATATTTATAAATTCATTTAAGCTCTCATTCTTTTTCATTCAAGAAGATATCTCTTTAAAACACTTTTAACATATGATAAACTAGGTTGAAAAATAATATTGATCAATATGATTTCCCTTTTAGACTTATATCAAGATGTATATGCTTTCATAAATGATATTCTAATATAGCACGCATATTTCAAGGATATCTTTCTTTATTTCAAGCTTTCTATACTAGAAGCATCATTAGCATAAACCAAGTCTTAAGACAAGTTTTATTGTCATCAAAATTATAAAATAATCCCAACATTCTCCCCCTTTTTGATGATGGCAAAACTTGAAGACTTGACATTTAAACGTCATACTAATTAGCCAATAGCAACCCCCCCACCCCATCTAATTGGAATGTGTAATCCTATGGAGTTCGATAAAGATAGGTCATAATGTATGATTTTATTCTTCTCTTAGATGCAAGTCATAACAAGTGTCCTCCTAATACTATCCCAATTTCTTAGACAAGTCTTTCTACATTTTCTCCCCCTTTTTGTTAGCATCAGAAAGGTGTATGAAATGAATGAGATATGTCTCTCCCTTAATAGCTAAAAGGTTAGAAAGGTAAATGTAATTAGGAGCATGGTATGCGATCAATACTTTCATCCAAAATATTCTGCTATCCTTCATTGTATCAAATCATACAAAGTAGAAACATATAAAGCACAGTTTATTCTTTCCCAGATAAAGCATAATTCATTCTTTGGTTCTAAACTCTCCCCCTTTTGTATTAAGGTTATGATTCACAAATCTACATATTTCTCCCCCTGTATTATTGGGTTCCTAAAGAGTTGACAACTATATATGGATCTTCATCCTATACAAAACCAATATAAAGGACAAATTTATGTCATGAGCAACATCAAGATTGTAATTGAAGTTTTAAAGAACAAGTGATGAGAATGCAAAATGTCATATTTTATTCTCCTAATACTTCATCTTTTGCACCTAATACTTCATCTTTTGC
>JAYJMB010082104.1:0-66582 GCA_036873735.1 Pouteria campechiana
TATAAACTTACCAAACTTCACTCATTACTATACCTGAATTATTAATACGGTATTATACCAAAATTCAAGGGCTTACACTCATCCTATTTGATTTTGAAATGAATTTGGATTTAATTGAGTCCTGGTGGAATCCCATCTATCCTAATTTTGCATCTTGTTAACTAAAATATACATGTGAGATAAAATTAAGTCTTTGTCTTCAGGACGTTTTTTTTTTTTTTTTCCCATTCTGATTGTTTAGAATGAATTTGGATTTGAATTTTATTATAATATTTTTTAATAGAGTTTCAATAATGTTTTTATTTTCTTAGCCATATATTTTTTCTTATTAGTAGAGGATTAAATTAATGTAATTTTTTTATTTTTACAAAAGTGTCGGTTAAAAATAAACTTATAGAAAAGCTCATGCAAGATACTCTATAGCCATTCTTATATGATTTCGTAATAAAATTTGTAATAGTTTTCAAGTTGTAATTAAGTAAAATCTAATTTAAAGCCAATACAAATTATTCTCTTGAAGCTTATTAAAAAATTATATATTAATCAAAGTGATCAACCTAAAGTCAACTCAATTTTTTTAGATTAATTGAAATTTTTAATAATAAGAAAAGTTAAAATTATATTAAAATTTACATAAATGTGGTTAAGATTGAATTGACTCCAAACACATGGTTTACCCCTTTATGATGTGTTTGGCGCATCTAAAAGTAGAGTGCACTCATACAATTTTTTTAATAATTCTTTTTAAATTGACGTTGTACCTTGACTTTTTAAATAATTTTATTTTATTATTATTGTTAACTATAAATTTAATATTTTTTATTTTTTATTTAAAAAAAAGCCTATTTCACTGGTATTATCACGTGCGCGCATCGACGCATGTACATGGTACATTCCAAATAGACGTTCTTTCAAGTACAATATTCAGACGTACTCATGGGCCTCGTATAAAAAGTAAAAGACACCCAATGTGGATGGTTTGCCTGGAAATACCCAAACGCCACATTAACATTTTCTTGCGGCATGCATACAGAAAATTGATGTTTATACACATGCAGGATTAAAGTGTCCAGTTATGCCCATCAGATCATTTATGGGAAGCCCAACGGACTGATACATAAGAAGAGCTCATTATTGAGGCACATGCATCAATACGAATGAAACATGCCTTCTTTTCCTTTATCTTTTCCCTTTCCTTTCCACGCAAGTTTCTTTGCCCCTCATGGCCCACAAATAAATTGAAACTTTCTGGAGCCCGAAGTTCTCTACCTTTTCTATCCCTTCCCAAGAAAATCAATTCCGAGGAATATTCCGGGTTTATCCTTCCGGAAAAGTGTATTTTCGTTGCACTGCTCTACCCAGAAGAATCCGACAATGGCTTGTGCCCGAATGCATGCAGCAATCAATCATTCTGACCGACAAACGCTGTGTACCTCTGCATCCTTTGCTAGCCTTCAGAATAAAATATCAGCCAAGGCCAGCACTCAAGCTGGGCTGCATATTGGAGCTAACAAGCGGTTTCTATAAATTCCTAATCCCACCATATGTGGATTGGCTGTGTTGCCCAATTTTAGACCCAATATTGAAGCTATATGATTTACGTTGATGGCGTCTGACACGAGGAAAAATGAGGTTGTCGTTTTCTTCCGCATTGCGCATGAAAAGGCCAGGGCTAGGGACTTTGATGGCTTTCACTTGCAAAAACAAGGATAAACTCTTCCTCTCAAGTCTTTTTTTCGGCCGGGCAGTGGAATCGTGCAAACAAAGAATAGATCAGTTGGCTTGTGCAAGGCAGTGCATGTGACGGTTAAGTGTCTAAATCTCTCTGCCTGAAGGTATAGTGACAGAGAATTCTCCATGACTGGAGTACTCCTGTTACTGCATGTTTGTAATACCCTCACAAAAAATTCCTCCTCAGTTGCTAATAAATGCAGTAGTTCTACCGGTTATCTGCATTTTGCAATGCACCAAGTTGCCCTTAGTTTTCTCACTGTTTAGGCTCTTCACTTGTTTGTCTAAAGTAAAAGAAAGGGGCAAAGGGTATTTTTTAATTTTTTTATATTGATTTAATATTTAACTGTTTATAACTATTCTAGTTTTTATTTTCTTTCTTTTTTAAAAAATATTTGTTTTACCATTGACATCATTTTGATACTTGACTCCATCAATTATCTTCCCTTTCGTGACTTTTATTTACTTTTCATCCTCTTTTACATCTTTTTCCTTTCCTTTTTTGTTTTCTTTTTTCCTACATGTAACATTTATCTATTCTCAACTCTACATCGTTTTTTCTCACATCATTATTATACTTTTATAAAAGAATGTATTCATTTTATTTTATTTACTTACAGCTAATTAACATTATTCTATATTTTCAGCTCTTCTTTCACGCTCATACATTTCTTTTACTCCTATTCCCTTGGATGGCAACAAATCTGAAGTTCATTCCTGTACTTCGGCAGGCATCCAAAGCTAGAGAAAAAAATGTTCCGATCGTAAGGTTGGTCACCACAACGAATGCATATCTCCCATGTTCCACTGACCAGTAAAAATAGATATTCACGAGATGATAAAATTTGTATATATATACATATATTATCTTTCTTCTGATATGTATTATATTTATAAAACAATAGAAATATTAACTGCATATTTTAGTTGCATATATTTAAAAACACTAGAATTATTATTTTCTCATGTTGAAGTTCATGTATAAATTATGCTTTATTGACCTAGATTTGTTTTAAGGAGTATTTTTAAGTTTTTTATGATCTAAAAGTTGATTAAATCCGTGAATTTAATATAATAGATACAGCATTCATTTAAATTATGAAATTTAGGGCAATAAAAATTTTGCAGACTTCAATTAGGATACAATAATATCTTTAATATTTTCACTTATACAATCAAAATGCCTTTGAAAAATCGTGCATTTTATTTTGTGGGGGTAGATTAGAACAGGTTTCCAGTCCAGTACGAAAATGTTTGGTGAGATGGAATGATTAACGCATGTACAACAGTCACATGCTTCAATCTTGTCGCATTCTCGTGATTTCGGATTTCACGCATGCACTGCAACTAAACAGCCGAAAACGTCTCTTCCGTCCACGTCTGTCTTCCTTCAAAGCGCGATCCACGGAAACTGTCTTGTCGAAACTTAGTAGATGCTGCTTACTATGCCTTACATGTCATTTTTTTTTCAATTATTTATCTATTTTTAAATACACGTTCTATTATATTTTATTTTTAATGTTATTTATCTTTTTAATTTAGCACTTGCTCACTCAAATTCTGAAAGAACGGGAACGATAATTAAAAAGAGGCAGGCATAAACATAAGCACGTGAATGGAGTTGGAAATTGATTGCAATGGCTCATTTGTGTAACCGCACGTGGCTTGGATGGGGTAGACAACTGACTGACTGACTGAGCGAAGGACACATCACCCAATGGCAAATGTTAGTGGCATACGTTGAGTTGGCCTTATCTCTTGACTCGTGAGTTTTGGATCCTTAAAAAGAAAAAAAAAAGGGGGGGAAATGGATGCCCAGTCATTCTCGCCTAGGGAAACTTTGGAATTGGTCCCCAGGGACTTATCCTTCTTGTCTGGGAATTCCTCTTCCCAAAGATTCCACCGCATGCAGACGATCCTGGCTGAGCTATCTGCCTCATAAGGATAGGAGTATGTTAAGAGCACCTCTCTCTATTTCATCAGGCCTGTTTTTTCACGTAGCATTTTCATAAAAATATATTTTATGCAGTTTTTAGCATGAAATCACTTTCTTATTTTCTTATTACTACTACTGTTAATTCGCTAGCATTATTGTAGTGTCATTTTGACTTGGTTCATCAAGTGCGTTCCATTATTATGAAGCCCTGTGAAGCAAATTTAAAACAATCATAGTCTAGGTGGGCCTCATCACAAAAATAAATAAGCGGCAGCGATGCCCACCTCATCTACATACGCAAGATGGTCATCATGACGTGCATGTTCAATGAAACGCGTCATTGCCCATCCACGCACGCAGGACAGACATCCCGTGAAAACGTGAGAAATGGAAATAAAAAATTGAAAATTAACATTTTCACGGTTGCGCCTAATCTATCGGTGCAATCCTTTTCTTTGCATTTTAATCATTTTGGAGAATGGAAAGAAAGAATTCTTTAATATTTTATTCATTTTAAAAGGGACAAAATCAAACAAAAAATTCTTTATATTAAAAAAAAAACCGATGGAGGATGATATTGAAAGGACAAAATCAATATATACAATCGACAGTTGGGAGGTTGAAATCACAAAATTAGACAGGTTGGTGTAAAGGCGATTTCGCGGGCAATTGATTCCAAACCCATCCAACCGATGATAGCTCTTATCAAAAACCGATCAATGAGACAAAAACAGCGTTTCGAATGGTACTTTCCAGGACACCTTCAATAAATGCGGAGAATAGAAGGTTGACAGACGCCTTCAAATCTTTTTATAAAATTTTTAAAAAGATCTAAACGCTATGTAAATTCTCAAAGCCAGGTATGAGATCACAGAGAAAATTAAAAAAATGATTTATTATTCTCATAAGATAATTAAGAAGTTTCAAATTTTATAAGATTAAACAAAAAGATAAATACTAATTAAAAAAATAAAATGAAAAGCTATTGATAACCGAGAAAATTTTCATCTAAAAGAGAAGGGAGGAAATTATAGCAAGAACAGACAAATTTGACTCTTAATAGCAGCCTTTTTTCACTGGATGTGACGGCAATGGCATGCTTTCCAAGCTTTTGACAAACCTCAACCTCAGAGAGATGTCGTGGAAAATTTAAAACGAACACGGGTAAAATAAAAATGTAAATTAAGCAAACTTCACGGAGAATAATCTAAAAAGAAAAGAAAAGGAAAGGAAAAGAAAACTCTCATCCAAAATTTGCGGGAATTTTTAGTCGGCGGCTACGGCTAAAAATGAGACGTGCTCGCTCTTCCGACCTCAGGTTTCGAATATGTTGCTCTCGCAGCTTGCACCTCATAGCACGTGTAGTATGAAGCTGACGGCAGGGCCCGACTATCAAATGCCGTACGAATTCATGCAATCGTATCCCGAGGTTGAAAACTGGAAGGGTGAACTAGGTTATCTTCTGATCGGATTGAGGTCAATCCTAATTTTAATTTAAGATCTAAAATCTCAATTTTAATCTTAATTTAACTCTAATTTTAAAAATCTAAACTCTAACTTAAATTCAGTAGGTTGGATTCATGTTAAATTCAAATTACATAAATAAGTAAAAAAAAATTATTTATTTTCAACATTCAATAATATTTAAATAAAATTAATCCATCGTATATTTAAGATTTATATATTGAAAATCAAACTAAAATTTTAAATTTAAATAAAATAATAAGTTTATTATGTAACTAAATAAAACACAAGTCTAAATAACGTTTAATTAAGTCCAGAGAGATTTTTAAAAAGGACATGGAGATAAAGATAAAATTAAAAAGATAAGATCAATTAGAGAAAAATATGCTTATACTAAAAATAGAGATAAGAATTATGAGAATGATTTAAAATTATTAGGTTATTTGTACTTTACAAAAATAATTTAAAAAAGATAAAATAATATAATATAATATATAAGAAATAAAAAATACATAATTTTTAATTTCGTAAGCTATAATATGTAATTAAGACAAGTTTTGGATTGGGTTACCATCAACTCAAACTCACCCTAAATTAAAATTCGAATTTAGATTAACCCATATTAGAATTTGAATTTGAGTTGTCACCAACACAAATCTGGTTCAAGAAGGTTGGGTCAAGCTGCGCCCCAAAATTGAAAAGCTGGGATCTTGTACGGGTGTGTTGCCATGCACGTGTCACGCGTTGCTATGGCCGGTCAGCAAAGCTCCGCCACAGCACCGGAGTTTCAAATGACGCCGCCATCAATCATTGCAACTAAGCTGCTAGTTTTCCACCGAGATGGCTGCTGTCCAGAAATTTGGACCAGCTAAACTCAGGGACTCGAAAAATGAAATTTGGTTCGGCAAACCAAAGACATTTATCTGTGAAACTTGGATATTGCATGCCTTCCATCGTGCGACGATTAAAAAGTCAACCTAATTCAATCATCATCACCCACCGAGATGAAGAAACATCTGATACTAAGTTATGGCTCCTTTTATATCACCACCAAATTGCTTATCAGAGAATCCAATGAACACAGTTTTTGGGTCAAGATGTATCTACTTCACCTGAATTATACGATTTCCCTGTAAGCGCCCCGTGATAAAGATTTAAAGATTTTTGTATCCTGCGCCACCTAAAAGAGTGTAAAACACCATTTGTTAAATGAATGATTGTATAGCAAGATGAATACTTTAATGAAAGATGTTTAGATTAATTGTTTAAGTGGTGTCGAATTCCACATTAGAGGTAGGGCACTGCAGGTTAGTTTGGCTAGCGGCAGATAGAAAATATAAAAGGATAATTAATATATAGATAGATCGGGAATGAGAGTTTTCGTGGGAAGAAAAGTAGAAAGTGAAGTCAGGCGTTGAATAAATAAAAATAAATTAATAAATATTTTATATGCTCTAACTAAGGTAACTTTTTGGTCACGGCTAAATTGCTCTCTAATAAAAAAAAAATAAAAAATGTAAGAGGGTGCCGAGGTGTTCCCCACCTAGATACTATTTTAAGAGAGGAGTATAGATAATAGAAAACTTATGTCCAAAAAATATATATACCTTATATATATTTATATTTATAGCGTAAGCTTTGTTTAGTGTGTAAGAAGTATGGTACCATACACCAAGACAATTATAATTGGACGGATCTCCTATCTTGAGAAAGATTGCGGATGTAGTAAGTTCTGCCATTGGAGTTGGAGTCAGACGTTGATTGCTTTGTCACCTGTCAAACTTATCTTGTGTTATAATTATGTTCAATTTTTTAGTAAAATTTTTTAATTCCTTTTTAATTTTATTTGCTTAATCAAATTTTGACATGTTAATCTCAAACTCTTTCATGATTTGTTTAAGCTAATTCTTCGTATCTTTCATAAGTTTTTCAATTTTGCATATTTTTTTCTCTAACATTTCAAGAGGTAGAATAATCCTCAATTATAAAAATATTTTTATCCTTTTTGTAATTCTTATCAAGGTAAAATGATCAATTTATTTTCTATGTAATCTATTTTCAAAGTAGGACCCACTGTACTAATTTGACTCAAAAGTTTAACCATTTTGGAATACCCATCTAATTAAATTCCTAATTTTTGAAGTCCAGCCTCATAATCTGACCTACTAATCATCGAGATCAGAACAAGCACAGTAAAGGGACCATGAAGGACAAAAACCACGTGTTCAGATAATGGAAACCTAGCATGAGTGTTGTAAAAGACAAAAACAACATGTCAAGTTAATTAAGAGAGCCAGGTCTACTGTCAATCGAGTGATAACCCAAACTTTATCATGATCCAGTTCACGATCTAATCATTAATTAATACATGATGGCTTTTCAAGTGCTGCCATTAAATTAATATTCAAGCGCCTACCCATCATCCAGGGCATCTTGACAGAACACCAATTTTCAATTCTAAATTTTCACCACAATTTTATACTCTTAGGCATCTCCAACTTCATACTCTAAACAATTCGCTCTTTGCAAAATTGGAGCGCCCACATGGCGTGCCAGAAATATCCAATCACATACTCTTATTAATTCATTTCTCCCTCTTACGTTGGCCGGATTCGGATTGAGTGGGTGAATGCGGGTCAAACAATAGAATGTGGGTCTGATAGCAATATGAATGCGTTGGCTTCGTAAAGTGGCTTCGCATTGGCGTATGTAAGAGGCATTTAAAGACCAAGGTGGCCAAATGGTAATCACCAAAACGACAAGAAATTAAATCGTGACTGCCACCATTCGCAATCCTCCACCAAAAGGTAACCTCATTTAGGAAGGATCCAACCTATATAAATCACAACAAAACCTACCTTATCAATATTCAAGAGCCCACCAATCACCCAGGGCACCTCTGCCGGACTATCATCCTTTCTAATATAGAAAAATATTTCCATGGAAATATTTTACATAATTATTGAGCTTATTATACTATTTTTGTTGGATTAACATTAATCATCTTACTTTTTCTTTATAATTAATTGTGAATACAGAAATCATCAGAACATAATAATGAAAATTCTTTGTTAATGTTTTAATCCTTTTCCAGAGAAGATTATCTTAATTTTTATGAAGATAAATTTTAGAATAACAATTAGATTCGATTTAATTAAAATAATATGGTGAACTTAAAAGAATTCTTTTAAATTATTAATTTTCTTTTAAAATGGTGGCAAACGCACAATTTCACTGGCGTTGCATCCATGTCCAGTTTTATCTTTGTCCTATGCTCCGTCGTAATCTCTCGCCTTTCTCCCTGTGCCTCGCTTCCAACCCGGCCATTTCCTCCGTCGAACAAGCCTCCGTCTTCCAGAGCAAGTAGATATCCTTCCCCAAAAGCCCTTGTCTTTGATGGGCATTCTCTTCTTTCTTACATGGCTTTTCTCGTCGATCAGCCAAAACCAATAGCCGGTTTTCTCCTCCTCGTCATCTTCCTTCACTCCCTTTTATAACACAAAAAACCCGGTTTTTTTCTGAAAACCGCTTCCATGGCGTCTGTTTTGATCTACCATGTCGTCGGCGATCTCACCGTAGGGAAGCCTGAGCTGGCGGAGTTCTGTGAGACGGAGACCGTCGCTTCTGCGATACGGGCAATCGGAGAGTCGACAGAGTGCGGGATCCCGGTCTGGAAGAGACGGCAGCAGAAGGGGTTGATCGAGAACAGTGAGTCTAGGCTGCAGAGGTTTGTGGGGATTTTGAATTCTTTTGATATTGTCACGTTTTTGGCGAGAGATGGGAGTTTGGAGGATCAGGAGCGGGCGATGAGGACGCCCGTGGCCGAGGTGGTCGTGCCCAACAATTCGCTTTTGAGGGAGGTCGATCCTGCAACAAGGTGGGTTTTTGCTATTTTTGAAATTCGATGGGATTTTGAGATTATTCTGATTGGTTGATCTGGATTTATCTGCTAGGATTTTATCTAAAAAGTTTTCTTTCTTTCTGAAACTTTTTGTATCATGATTTTTTTTTCTTTTTGAGATTTTTCACTTAATTTGCTTTGATCTTTTTTGGATTTGCGCTTTCTAGATTTTCACTTAATCTTCTTCATCCTATTGGAATGATTCTTAATTTTCACTTAATCTGCTCTGTTCTTAATTGAATTTTCGCTTGGCCTTGTGTTGATGGGATTCCACTTATTAGTAAAAATGGATATTTGAGTTTTTCCTGTTTGCTGAGTCGTCTTGTTTTGGTTTATTGAGATTTTTGGCGTTTTTGAATTTTTTTTTTTAAATATTTTGATTTTTTTGACCTTTGAAGTCCTACTCGGATCGCTTTATTATTATTTTTTTTTTATGTTTTTTCTTTTAAAATTCCTCTCGCCCTTTGCCAAAAATATGATCTTCCATGTACTGGTTTTACCCTTTTGGGAGTGCTTTCGTCTTTTTCGCTTGGATTGTTTTATCGCAATGTATCTTAAATTCTGGCAATGGACTATATACTGTTGTTTGATAATCTTATTTCAATATTTCATCCCTGTTCTGGATATACATACACACACACACACATACAGTGGATTTGTAACCGTAAAGCTGTTTGATTTGCAAGAAGTGGTTTCTGATTAGTGCTTGTTTCAGCTTTTGACTCATGTGCTTCTCTTGAATCATGTGATGGTTTTGATGGTGGCATGCTGTGTATTACATGAACTGTTGAATTTCCACAGTTGGAACTCAATGCTGGAAGTGGGGTTCAGACTACATTTTGGATGGCCATTAACCTGAAATTCTTACCATTCAATTCAGAGCTGTGTGTATGGGTCGGTAAGAAGAAAATAGGCGGTCCCATTCAACCCAAGTAAAAAGGCTGTATATTTGCCATTCGTTTTGTAGATCATTTGATAAATGCCAAATGTATGTTTGCATCAGTTCAAGGTTCAAATTGTGTAATGTTACTCTCAAGGAGGGAAAGGTGGAGAGTCTATTTGATGTCTTGGGTATTCCAGGAAATTTTGAAAATTTAAAATCGTGTATTGCAAAAGTATTTGCAAAGAGTATCTAAGAAAAAGGAGGGGCTCGTATGCAATTGAAACATATGACTGTACTTTTGGCAAGCGCTATGCATGGTAGGGTGATGCACTAATTTACGAAATTTAAAGGACATCAATGAATAAAAAACCTCCATCTACTAAAAGATCTGACAGTTATCACTGATCAACTGTTCATTAGTGCAATTGAAGTATTGATAGACAAGGACGACACTTTTTATGTACTCTTTCATTTTTAAAGTGTTAGTCATCCATCTAGGCCCAAGGAGAATGATGCACTTGGTATTTAATTCCTCTCAATGTCTGCTTGGAAGATGGCTACAGCATAATGTCCTGTATGCTGTCTGCTTGGCTTTTGCCCTCTATGTTGTCACATCACACTTTAAGCAACCATTTCTGCTATTCTCCTGCTTATAAAAAAAATCTTTCTGAATGTATGCTTACTGCATTCCAATTATGTCGTTGCTACCTTGGCAAGCTATAACTTATTCTCCGCCAGTATTACTAGGAGCGTGTCCTCAATGTATGCTAATGATGTTGATCTTGCGAAGGGGGTAAGGCCTCAGACATGCTGATTGACTGTCATGGTGAAAGTGGAGTTGATGTAAATGCAGCTTAGAGCTTCTAATATTTCCTCTAGAAGTGAATCTGAACTGATGACTGGATTAGCTTGATCTTCAGTTTTTCCTTAAGGAGTGGCACGGACACATCACATGCATAGTTGCTTAAAAGACTATGATAAACGCATCATAGATGTGCCATTACTTTGATTCCTATTGTATAACAGATGGATGATGATTCACCCTCTGATCCTGAATGTGACTTTCTTTGAATTTATAAAAGTCAAGGATGATTTAGTGGCAGCTTGCTTGATAAATACACGGGGAGAGGTTCTTCCAAGATTCAGGTTTCCCGTCTTGATGATCCAGGTTTTGTTTGGCTTGAACATTAATCATATTCTTAATAGTGTATTGGAATTCAAAATCCTGCTTGTTTACATCTGAGGGGTGATTATGAATTAATTGTCTTTGGAGAATCTTGTAATCATTGACCTGGTGAACGTATAATAATTTTGGCCCCTAATGTATGAATTGTCAACATGCTGATATGTATAATTGATCCTTAGTTTGCACTATATGGTTTGGCAATCTAGACTGTTGATGTAATGTGACCATTGTGGGGGGCATTGAAAATGTCTTCACTGAAAATGGCTGATGGTTTGGCCAAAAAAAAAAGAAGAAGAAGAAGAAAAAGAAAAAAAGGGAATTATGGTCCATGGTCAGAGTACTTATAGTGTAGCCAATGTATGATACAACCCATCAGATCCAAGGGTTCAGATTGGAAAAGTTCGCTTTATTTCCTTGTAGCATTTTAGTTTTTGGTACATCTGCTTATCACAATCCTAAATGATGCCCTTCTTTTGATCCCTTGTTCATTTCTTCTGACTCTGTTTTACCTTGCAAGATTGATAGATGCACTCGATATGATGAAGCAGGGTGTTAGGCGTCTCCTCGTGCCCAAAAGTGTTGCATGGAGAGGCATGAGCAAGCGCTTCTCAATCCTCTATAATGGGAGATGGCTGAAAAACCTTGAAACCTCAGGCAACAGCAGCGGGGCAGCCACAAGCAGCAGCAGCCGCCCATCATCCTCAGCCCTTAAGAAGTTCTGCTGCCTTTCAAGAGAGGACGTGATCCGCTTTGTCATTGGCTGCCTTGGTGCGCTTGCCCCTCTTCCACTGTCCTCCATTTCCTCCCTTGGAGCCATCACTCCCTTCTACTTTCATGTTGATGCCTCTGCCCCTGCCATTGAAGTTGCAAGGAAGCTTCCACAGGATCCATGTGCAGTTGCTGTTGTTGAGCTCACCGAAGGTGGAAAACACAAGATAATTGGAGAAATCTCCGCCTCCAGGTTATGGAAATGTGATTTCTTGGCAGCTGCATGGGCATTGGCCAACCTATCGGCTGGACAGTTTGTGATGGGTGTTGAAGATAACATTACAGCAAGTTCACTTCCAGATTTGTCCATAAATTCAGCGACGGGGGATGGTGAAGGGGGGACGGTGAGGCCAAGGAAGTTTAGTAGTAGAAGTATGAGGTTCTTCAGCAATCCATCAAACACAACGAATGGCAGAGCTAGGAGCATGTATAGAGGGCGCAGCACTCCACTGACATGTAAGGTATCAAGTTCGTTGGCGGCTGTGATGGCACAAATGCTGTCACATAGGGTGACTCATGTGTGGGTGACAGATGAGTCCGAGGATGTTTTGGTTGGAGTTGTGGGTTACAATGATATACTGTTTGCTGTGACTAAACACCCCAGTGCAGTTGTTCCTACAACTCCTTGATTTTGAGAGGTATGTGGAACTACAAATTGGGTATATATGTTTCATTTTTCATTTCTGCCTGTGGCTGTTTCTGTTTTTGTTGTAGTTTATGAGGCCATTGGGAGACTTGAGGCTATAGATTATGTAGTGGATATTGAGTTTGGATGTTCACTGGTGCCTGTTGTTTCTTTGCAAGCTGATCTCGGAATTGTAATGCCGTGTTTGGACCAGCTATAAGAATGATTTGTAATTACTAGTTTGGAATCTATTGAAATTTGAATTTCCATTTTTCAGATTTGGATTGGGTAATGGGTTCTTAATGATCATTGGACAATATCTTGCCTGCATTGGATGGACCTGGGATGTGATTAATGCTATAAGAATGGCTCTCGGGACTACTGTCCTGTGGGACTATGTTGAAATTTACTGTCCATCTCAAGTGTTGTCTTTGATCCGGTGAGATGAAAGCAGGACACCAAGGCTGGTGACGGCAGCATGATGGGCCTTGTAAGGTCCTTGAAATCCTGTATTCTGCACGATTTAGTTGTGTCAAATTATTCAAATTGAAAGCCCTTATTTTATTGGGATTGAGTGATATTTGAAAGCCCTTATTTTATTGGGATTGAGTGATATTGATTTTATTATATTCTATTTCTACTTTCCATATATCTTGATTTGATTATATTGTTTGTTAACTTTAGTGCAACCGCCATTGTGACCAATTAAATAAAAATCAGGATTATCGAATAACTGAGTAGCCACATTAAGAAAGTGTAGGAAAAACCTATGTCATTATCCCTACGAAGGTGCGGCTATTTGCTTAGTGGATGGATGGTTCATTTGAATGAGAATGGACCGACCGTTTTGAAATCTCAGGTTTTGCTGCATTATTGTAGCTCTTTATCTATATACCTGCACATGATACAAAATTCAGGTGGGCATCGACAGAATCATTGTTTAATGTCATATCTTTTCAGCATGATGTTGCGCCTCTTGCTGCATTTTGAACGACAAGAGCACATTATTGGAAAGCATTCCATTTCAATTCTCTCGATGGTGCATAGCTTGCATTCAAACTAAGTCTGGAAGTTGAACATTTTGCATGCATGGGGTGCAACTCTGGTTAGGTTGGAGTCAACCACAGCATATCATAATAAAATGAAATCATATTTTTAGAATTATTTTTTTTATGAATATTAGAAAACATCATAGAATTGTAAATTTTAAACCGATAATGCCCAAATTTAATAAAGATATACCTATGATAGGTCGGTAAACTTTGCAGATAATCATAAGTGAAATGGTAGAACAATGTGCAGAGAGGGGTTAATCCTTGACTATGCCAAATAAAAGAGGAGTTTAAGAAATTAGTTCATGAAAGTAGAAGAGATGTGAAGAGGTGGATAAATCCGTTGATTGGGTTGGTTGGATTGCCTAAACACCAATCCCAACTAACTTAATTTACAAATTGGATTGATTTTAACTTAATTTTACCAATCAAAAATTTTGATTTATCTATTTTTAACCCTCCCAAAGTCGGAGTTGTGTTGATCCAGCCTGGAAACCCATCTTCCAACTCGGCTTGAAACAGCTGTCCAAGCTTCTGAGTGTTTGTGGAAATCCTCAGAGAGCCTCATTTCTACCCGTGCAGCAACTGCCAATGTAGGCAACTGTTCGACACAGACCTCGCAGATATCCTGACCGATCCAAGATGGTAAATATCCGCTCAGTTAGAATGACACTGACAGAGCAAGCAAATAAGCTGGCTAGTATCTAAGTTGCATTTGGTTGTCCACAAAAAAAAATGGAATAATGTTTATTTTTCATATTTGAATAAGTCCGATATCTAGGTTACAGGATATGCTGATTATTTATAACTTGACTAATATATCTAATTTTCTTTGTTAATGTATTAAATTTTAAATATAATAAATAAATAAATGATTTTAGTGAGATCTGTCTGCTTCATAGAAGATACGGGCAGACAGCTTACCAAACACCTAACTCGGGACTCTGCCCATGAGTTCATTTAATACTCTTCAAGAGCAAGAAGCTAAAGCTTGAGATGCGGAGGTTGTTGAGAACTGGCATCATTTAGTAGTCTGTCAGAGCAGGGCACTTGGTAAGCAGGCCCCATCAAGCATTGATGTCATTTAATACTTTGTGAGGGTAGGAAGGTTGGTACACAGACTGACAAAAGAGCATCACTTCAAACCAGGATTGAGAAGGGTCCACCATGATAAAATGCCACGTCAATGTTGACCAACTTACGGTAAACAGTTTACCAACCAAAAACAGCTTTTATTTCGCAGTTCATCTATGGTGAGACAAACAATTTGGACAGTTTGATTGATAAGAGCTTGTGTATCATCCTCGCATGCAGCCGGAGTTGCCGTGTTTAAATCGGCCTCATCTGGGTGGGCCCAGCCATTAGAAGGAGATAAGATCAAGGATGCCCCGTTGCTGGAACAGGCTGTTTCAGTTTTCAATATTCCCAAATTAGGTTAGTCAGAGGATGGTTGTTTTGGACGTTTTGTCTTGTCAGCATTGTCATAAATGTAGGTTGTTGCCAAGATATTTTTGCCCATCAGTTGATCCTAGCCGTTCATTTCAGTATTATTGCAAGTCCCTGTAGACAAGAAAATGGATATGGGAAGGATTATTATTTAGGGAAACAAATGGCCAAGCACCAACAGTAAGAGAAAAGACAGTAGAGGATTTCAAAATTCCAGACAAAAATGCATGGGGAATTTGATTGAAGCGTGGAACCAGTGATCCAAACACCAGCTGTTGATGAAGAGCCAACAAAATGCACACATACAACAGCCCATACCCAATTATCCCTTTCATAGAAATAGTTGGATAATTGGACCACCATACAAAGGCCTACATAATCATTATCAAGCCCCAGCGAGCCTACAATATCGCATGTCTCTAACACCATTTTGTAGCCTAACCTTATACATGCGAGGAATAGTCTTGTTGATCTAGAGGTGATCTCACCTATTACAAAATTTGATGTTGGATTTCAGTGGCATTGCAAATCTTAGGATGCCATACATTTTTCTGATCTCAAAAACAAGGCTATTTGATAATACGAATTTGAGATTGACTTGGTCCAGTATTTTGCAAATTACCTGATAACTCCAGTGGTTCCAATTAGATCTATTAGAAAAATAGTGTATTAGCAATACATTCTTTTCTATATATTTTTTAAAACTAATATGACATCTTAACTCCCCTAATAACTTTTTTTATTGTTATCTATATTTTTAGTTATTTTTTTCTTATTTCTTCATTAAAAAGTCTATATTATTGGTGTCATTCTTTATGCCACATTTTTTATACACTCTCTTTCTAATATACTTTATCCAAATAGATGTGTGCATAGCAAAATAAAACAGGAAGCAACTTACAAAAAAAAGAAAAGAAAAAAAAATTGTGAGATTTGTGTTAAACCATTCAATGGAATAGGCATTGAGCCCACTTTCCATGACATCATTCTTCAAAATGGATCATTTGGGAGACATTGCCCCCAAACTCTTCTAGATTGGAAATTCCCAGCTACGGATTATTTGACTTGTCTGTCGAGGTGGAAAACATTTCCTTCTTAACCAGCTTTAGTGGATGCTTATCATCGTGTCTGGAAGATTTTTAGCTGTCCCATTCACCATACAGACAGAAGATGAGTGGTAATGAGTAGCCGAATAGCCGAACAAAGGCGCAAAATGCCCAACTGCGGGGGCTATGACTGTGCCGTTTCTCTGCTTGATCAGACAACAAGCTGGTTGAAAGCTTAATTTCCCATCTTTTCCCTAATTAACACTTACCTGGAAAATCACTAACAAATACTCGATCAATCTATGAAAGAGTGCGGAAGGCCGAGTCCAGTGCAAAAGAAGATTGTAGTCCGGGATATGCGCTGCATGCCCACCTTCACGTGTTCATGAAATCGAACTTCGCCATTACCTCTGACCGTCTTCGTTACCACCCGCCACTAACGCTGTTTAAAATTCAGCTACCTCAATACTACCTACATCATGTGCTGGGGGAGGTTCAGCTTCATGTCTAGAATTGCAATCAGACTCAAAAGAACCGTTAGATTAAAATTATATATTGTATTCGAATATGTGGTGGTAAAAAAGTTTTAGGGTATGCTTGAATGAATATACGCCTTTTCATTAGGGTGTATAATCAGTGTATAATCACTACACGCCCTATTACACACATTTCTTTCTTCCAACCAAACAGGGTATTACAAAACACTCTGTATCCCATTCTTTTCCATTCTTTTTTCTATCTTTTTCAATTATTTATCCTCGTATATTCTCTATTTTTCATTCATGCCCTAATTATTCCAATCATCCATGGTTGTCCCACATCTGCCATTCTTATTTTGCCATAGTCTAGGTTTGGTGCACTTTGCTAGCCGCACAGATGAAAGCAAACATACCCTTAGAATCATCACATGTTGATGTAGTCATGTAGGAGTTCAACAAAGATATTTTAGATGGGCGGTTTGAATTCCTCCTTTTTATTTTTTGAGGTCCGCCTTCTAGATTAAAGGAGGTTATATTGTCATATGCATTCAAAAATTCTTTTTAAAATTTTGGAAGCTAATTTAAGTAAAGCAACATGACATGATTTTCATTACAAATGAGTTAAATTTTTTTTTAAGCCTTGGGTAGATAGCTCAACCTGTTTTTAAGATACAATTGATATACGATCCTATTTGATATGACAAAGGAACTTGATCCAACTTACTTTACTTGGGCTGACGGATCACATTGTAGTAGGCTGGCTTATTAAGAATTATTCCTGTAGCAGGCTTGCTGACAAATCCGTCCATCTAAGTCCCTGTCAACCGATGCTTGCATTGGACAAAAACCATTTATTTTCCCTGTCGTACGTCTGTCTCATAATGATTTTAACTAGAGATGCTGTGAATAAATTCTTCATAGATCTTTTCGTGCAGGGGCACGAGAACAATCGATTCGTGCAGGGACTGATCTGACAATGATGGAGGAAACGTTACGGCTTAAATTTTGGCACGCATATGGGAACCAAAGTGAAGCAACAAATCAACCTATGTACTACTTAATTACGTTAAGAACATTTTGGTGGATCAACGGTAGTCACTCAAGACTAGCTATTCCATTGCAATTATATCAAATGCCGATAAAAATAAGACTATATCAAGAGAAAAAATATAATATAGTTTATGATAGGAGTGTGTATGGGCCAGGTTCGATTTGGGTTTAACTATTTGAGGTTGCCTAATCTTAATCTTATGTGTAAAATATATGTCAAACCTTAATCCCTAACCTATTTTTAAAACTTTTACTCAATGCTTACTCTAACCCATTAGGTTTAGTTCGAGTTCGGGTTTTTAATACAAATCCAAATATAAAAGAATTCTAATATTTAGAACTCCATATATGCATTAGCTGTTAACCAATCTGGTAATGCAGTTGAAGTTGGTTCAAACTTTACAGCTCTTATAAAATGCACCATTGCATTGTAAGATGTTGCTAACCACATGAGGTCTTCTTACAGTTTAAAAATTCATTCCTTAAACTCACCACAAATAATCCAAAGCAAAGGGAAAATTCTTCCAAACTAACTTATCAATATACAAAGACCAATAAACACAAGATTCATATAATCGCAAAAGTTGAATGCCTATATCCTCCATTGGATCTTATCTCCCATATGAATTAAGTTTCCAAAGGTTCACATCATCTATTTTCAGTTTCTTAGCATTAAATGATGCAAAAAGATGTACAATAAACAGATGCTAGAGATGTTACCTCAACTTCTTGTGCCCATTAACATTCATGCATAGCAAATGCTGGCACACTTACATTTGACACAAGACACTCATTCTGTTATTTTTTTTTACAGTGCACACCCATGTTGACACAAGACACCCATACTGTTATTTTTTTTATAGTGCACACCCACATTGACACAAGACACTTACACTGTTATTTTTTTCATAATGCGCACCCACATTTGATACAAGACACTTATACAATTTTTTTTAATAATAATCGAGTTGAGGTTTGGTCCAGGTACTCGAACCTTGGATCTAGACCAAACCTATCATCATTCAGTTGTGCTCTACCTTGTTTGATTTAATAAAAAAAAAAAATTACAGCCCAATCTTAGCCAAATTCGGGTTGGGTTCTGGTTGAACCCAAGCCCATGCACACCCCTAATTTATGGTTAAAAAATATAGTAAAAATAGCGTAATGTTTACATTCTAGGCATTGTTAAATTCTCTATTATTCGTATGCAAACAAGCCCTTATACTGCTGATGCTTGGGGCCCATGGAACAAACCAGACGGCAATCACACGGTTGGATTTTCCGGTAAATCAACTATAGGATCGGGCGCGCATTTTGGACGGCGTGGATGTCACACACTTGGACCAGAGGCACTCGTGTGGAGCTTTGGTGAGGGGCGCATGAAGATGGAGAACATAGGGACGCTCCTCTCACGTCTACGGAACCTGTGACCGTTGTCGAGCGACAGCAAAACGATGTGGACCGCTATGGAATTCGAAGCAGCTTGAATGCACTTTCGATTCAGCAAATTGACACTAGCATTGAATTGGCCCCAGCGACCGTTGCCTTTGCTGGCTTCGCCGCATCGAAACGTGGATGAATACACACCATGAAATTGCACTCGCTTTTCGTAACCTTAATTAAACCACATTCCCACCTTTCCAGTGCATGAGCATTTCCCAGCCGAGTAACGCTGGATCTCTTTCGTACACTGGCTGGTGCTTCGCTTCATATCGGCCACTTAAAAACGACTCATGCGGAACATGTCACGGACAGGGAATTTCAGGTTCATGAGGCCAGGTGATGCTACACTAGCGAGATATTCTGGGATAAAGATATGGCCCGTCCGCTTATTCTTGTCTTATAGGAAATCTCCGCCCGGCCCACTTAAAAATCTCATGGTTTTTTCTGCGCCGTACATTTGATTCTCATTGCAGGTCCCACATTGTGAGACTAACGTAAATATCTTAATCCGTGATCCAATCACATCCATCACAATAAATTTGATGGTCCACATTCTATTCTATAAATATGGTATTTATAAATGGTGGGATGGAAAAGAATTAGGTCTATACTCCAATGGTTAGCAGCGACTGAACATTTCCTTCCTCGTCATTGTTAAAAGAGTTAAATTAACGCAATGGTCTTCCTATCTACATCAAG
Source organism: Pouteria campechiana (assembly GCA_036873735.1). NCBI lineage: Eukaryota > Viridiplantae > Streptophyta > Magnoliopsida > Ericales > Sapotaceae > Pouteria > Pouteria campechiana. Next base: position 19,710 of record JAYJMB010082104.1, read on the forward strand.
AGCCGGCAAAGTTAGTCACACAAACATCTACGTCATGGAGAATAATTCATGTTTGTTACAAACATGAAAATTAGAGGAGAATAATTAAAAAGGCAAAGCTATACCTCATTCCACTCCGCTGCTGTCAAATCCAATTAACATTAATTTTCAAATGCAAAAAGTTCCCCAGACGTTTTCTCTCATCATTGATCACAACCATTCATATTACAGGCCAAGATGGAGATGGGAAATACAAGTAGAATACCAACTTGAACACCACTCCTTTAAGGAATAACGACAGCTATGGTTGGAGTTCTCCATGACCCTGCATAACATTATTCTTGTACTACTACCTTCTTCAACTGCATTTATTCCTGTCAAACTGGCAAGCAGTTAATTTCCTGTGCACCACGATATATATTTAAGCTTAATTCAGACTGTCCATTTTATTGCTTTCTCCTAAATTATGTTAACACAAGGAAAGCTAGCAAGTTTAAATATTGAAGTAACCCACAAATAAATTAGATCAAAATTGAAGATTGTTGAAACTATCATTGCCATCTTTGGAATATTTCATCAATGATGAAACTTTATAGGTATCTCTATCTGATTATAACATACAATTAATTTCTTGCCCACCATAATATTGTGGGCTATGCTTGATTCGACTAAAGTTGATGAGCGAATAAAATTAGATAAATTACATGAAAAATAAAACAGACGAGCCATATTAAGCTCAAATATTTGAATGGACCACGTACGTTAATTATGCCAGGATCCTAGTAATCTACTCAAGGAAGTGATCATGAGGAGGCAGATGGGTTAACCTTGCATGTGCAAAATGGATACCAGCAAACTCGAAAAATAGATTTGGTTAAAAATGTGTGGCCAAACAAGCAACAAGATGCCAATAAAATAAAATAAAACACAATGGTGGCCCCCTTTTCAAGCATAAGCAGAAGACTGCCATCTATCCATTCAAAATAGCTTGACCTGGTCCAATCGAAATGTCATCCATATTCCAAAACGATCACAAACCGTTTGAAGCAAGAAAGGGATTGGGAATATAGATAGTGGACACTATTATTTTTGACAGAAGGTGGGAAAAAATACCAAACGGGATGGCATTTTCAATCATTTAAGCTAGAATTTATTCTATATTCTCCGGACATGTTATTATTATATAAGATAATTGGACAATTGTCCGCAAGACTAATATCAACAACTATACCCCAAACTTGATATCTACAAAGCCTACTACAAACAAGGGAACAATCCAGCCTCTGAAGCACACAGATAAAAGGATCCCCACTAGGTTGATCATCATTAGGAAGGCCTTAAGATCAAAATTCTTTATATAATGTATTGTCCAATTAAAAGCCTTTTGATCATAGAGCTGGGATATTTTAATTGGTGAAAAATCTCCACGTATGCATATCATTTATTGGGAAACTTCGAATAATGGTTTGGATCAAAGAGCTTTTCTTCTGATAGCAGCAGAGGATCGCCAATCTGGGTGGTCCTCCTGACTCCTAAACCCAAACACCTAATTGACAGAACGAATGTCTCATATAAAAAATACAAGGAAAAAGTTGCTGTTATTGTTGGGATGAATTATCCCTCTTTATATAAATTAAATAGACAGTTACAAATTCAATCCACACAAATCAATCACTTGAATAATCAAATCTACAAACTTACAAAGATTGTTTATAAAATAATGGGATTACAAAGTATGTCTTTTTCTAGTAAAAATTAAAAAATTTCAATATCACCACAAAGATAAATTTCAATAGGACTAATAAGAAATAATAAAGATAAATCTCACTAAGAAGAACTATAAACTAAATTAGAAAAAGTTTAGAACATATGCGGTAATCATCACACTCTTTCTTTGATTCAGATGACTTTGAGAAGAAGAACGTCTTTCCCCGATTTCATATAACTTTGAGAGGAAGAAAGTTGAAACTTTGGAAGCCGTAAAAACGAAGCTGCCGCACACACCACAATACGTGAGGGCGGCCGCTGCAATGTTGTTACACGCAACCCTAGGACTTCCGAAAAGAGCCTTGAGTGCGCATAGCGCATGAGTGCGCAAGTGGACCCTCCACGTAGGAGGAAAACCGGCCAACACCCAACATCCAACACCCCTATCGCAAGATAAGTGGAATAAACGTTGGATCTCATTCCATATCCTAGAGCTGGACACAGATTGCTAAACACATATACCATCACTGAAAGGAACGCTAGCGTTTCATGCACCGCCAAAACACTTCCATTGGCGAGAATCCGCGGCATAGAATCGTATGCACCCACTAAAAATCCTCTCTTGCTCTCTCTTTGAGGCTCATAGCAACACTCTGGTCTTATGTATATATATATATACACTCATGCAATACTAAATTGAAGAACATATCTCACTAAAAGGCTTGATAACAAGTGAACCCAAGCATAGAAATGATGATAGGTTGGGAAGACATCTACAAAGTGTTGGTGGCCATGCTGCCACTCTACTTTGCACTGATGCTGGGCTATGGATCAGTGAAGTGGTGGGCCATCTTCACCCCCGAGCACTGCGAAGCCATCAACCGCCTCGTCTCCTTCTTCACGCTGCCGCTCTTCACCTTCGGCTTCACGGCTCACATCGATCCATTCAAGATGAACTACCGGTTCATCACCGCCGACGTGATATCAAAGGTGATCATCGTGATAGTTCTGGCTGCATGGGCCAAGTGCAGCAGCAAAGGGAGCTACTGCTGGTCCATAACCAGCTTCTCCCTGTCAACACTCACCAACACTTTGATAGTGGGGGTGCCGTTGCTGAAGGCCATGTATGGGCCCATGAGCCAGGATCTGGTGGTGCAAGCCTCGGTGGTGCAGGCCATCATCTGGCTCACCTTCCTCCTGCTGGTGTTGGAGGTGAGAAAGACATCGAGCAACACCTCCGTGGGACCCACGTCAAGTGTAAAAGTTTCTGAGGTGGGGCCCACCTGTGGCGATCAGATGAAGGATTTGGAGTGCAATGTGGCGGTTGGCGTAGGAGCTCATAAGCCGTCGTTTTGGTCGGTGGTGAAGATCGTGTGGCTGAAGCTCGCGCTCAATCCCAACTCCTACGCCAGCATCGTCGGCGTCGTCTGGGCTCTCATTTCGAATAGGTAGGTGGTTCGTAATGAGCCTGTAAAAGACGCCGCAAATGGTTAAACCTTTTTTTTCATCTTTTTTTTTTATATTTTTATTTCTTTATCTTAATCCAAATAATGTAAATACTCTTCTACCTTACTTTTTTTTCATTGTTACTGTTACTTTCTTAATTGTTATTTTTATTTTTATCACAATCTTCCAGATATTACCCCCAAAAATATATTTTTTAATTCATTGTTTTAACTTTTTTATATAATGGATAAATCTTCTACAGCATCGGTTCCATTGTAGAATCTCACTATTTTCATACATCTTAATTCTTTTATGCAATAAAAGACAGTTATCATATTTTTCTATATTTAATTTTCTAATTCCAAAAAGCATCTTAATTGGATTCTTAGGTGGGACACGGTAAATTCCAATTCACAAAATTCCATAGAAATGTTTTTTTAAATGCTGTGACCTGCATAGACTTGCAATTGATATTTTTGATATCTTAACTAAATGAATAGTTGTAAACATATTTATTAGCTTAAATTTGATAAAAATATCATAGTTGGTCAAAAATGAAAAATGAGACAATTCTATCAAAGATTTACCCTTCAATAATTATATCTTTGTTCTATTGAACTATTTTTTCTATTCTATTTTTCTCGTTTATCAAATTATTTTTGTTTCTTCTCCGTTATCTTTTCTATTTTCTTTCCTTTTATACTAATTTCTTTTACATCAGTACAAACGGACCCTTAAGCATCATTAGACAGGAAAGATTCGAGCACCCATTCACAAATATTCCCGTGTAATTAATTACCAACCAGTTATTCACGATAAATTTACATACAGGTGGCACATCGAGATGCCGAGTATCGTGGATGGATCGGTGCAGATAATGTCGAAAGCTGCCACAGGAATGGCCATGTTGAGCATGGGTAAGATATAGAAGATGACATCAAATTCTATATAAACTCATGCAGTGAGATTTTCAGACAGGATATCATGACTCATTGACTTTCGTTTTCTACTTGCAGGGCTGTTCATGGCAAACCAGGAGAAGCTTATAGCCTGCGGCGTGAGGCTGACCATCACTGGCATGGTGCTGAGGTTTATCGCAGGGCCTGCTGCTATGGCCATTGGTGCCATCGCCATGGGCTTGCATGGCAACGTCCTACGAATAGCCATCATTCAGGTATATATTACACGTCTAAGGCTGCATAAGAACAAATCCATGTGATTCTCCTACGGTGACATTGAAATGGGGAGTGTGTGTTTGATCTGGGTCATTGACCTAAATACGAGAACACCGAGCACAGCCGTCCATTAGCTGGGCCCCACTTGATGTAGAGTCGAGTTCCTCACCCTCACGTGCCTCATTGGTGCGTGTACAACCAGTAGCATAAGATGCTGAAACGTTGTCAGCTCTTGCGTGGGTTTTTGTATTGCTGAAAAACAAAAGTTTGTTTCTTTTACTTTTGTTTTGTATTTTTTTCTTAAGTTATTTCCTTTCATCGTCCAAAGTAATCCAAACAGCCAAAAGATATCCATTTCTAAAGATTATGCCACCCCAAATCAGTAGTAAAGGATTCGAGGGTGGGATGAGTGTCTAATCAAAGGCATTGATTTGCATGGTTTTGATCATGTGCAGGCAGCGCTGCCACAATCCATCACGTCGTTCATCTATGCACGGGAGTATGGATTGCATGCAGACGTGCTTAGCACTGCGTAAGTTTCTTTCAACCTTTTCTCTGAGCATGCAACTTTCCCACTATACATTGGCATGTATGGATCGAATGGAAGCGCGATCTACAGAGATCTTAATTTCCACCGAATCGAAGTAGAAAGGGATAACGAACGGTTTGGATCATAGGAAAATTGCCTCGTATGAAAAACCAGAAGTCCCAACAGCAGAAGCATTCATGGGTCGTTCATGGAATTTCTTCTATGACACAGATCCTGACCGTTGAAGCTTCTAGGAGATTCTGATTAGTGGATCTAACGTGGAAAATCTTTGTTTTGCAGGGTGATCTTCGGCATGTTGGTGTCCTTGCCAGTGCTGATCGCATATTATGTGTGCCTAGGATTTTTTTAGTTGATCAATCTTATAAAAATAATCATAGAATTATTGGAAAACTAGTGCAAAAATTCCTTTTTCCTTGTCTCTAGATTCCAATAAATTCGTGAGGATTTTCTTAATTAATGTGCTAATGCACCATCTTTTCTTTTCTTTTTATTTTTTTTCCATGAAACATGGATGTTATTTTATGAGAAGAAGGCATCCAATTCCAATACAATTTGCAATATTCCGCCCACTTATCTTGTACTCAGTGACATCAGATTGCACTACTTAATTTAATGGGTAATTGAGGGCTTGCCAATGTTGGAGGTCGATGTTTGAGGAAATGAAATCTCTGGGTTGTTTTATAGCAAATGTTGGGTCGGGCGTTGATGGTCACCCGTGCAGGAACTTTAGCACAGCTTTTCTTTCAACCTTTTGTTTCACAGTCTCAACTATTCGAAAGTCTGAATATATCCTATCTTCATCTTTCAAATTCCTTTTAAGTGATCAGTTCCCTTAATCATGATCTAAATATCTTGGATCAAATTCCTAAAGGGTCTAATGCCAAGAATAGTAGAATAATTATAGGATGCATTACTAAAGGCATCGAAAATCAAAGTATATTAGACTTACCCATCAATATAAAAATTTTCTCACAAGGAATTTGATCTTTTAACCTTCACCCTTACATTTTGGACTATTCCCTGTAGAACAGAGTGCTATATTTTTCCTCTTTAAAATTGGGCATGTCACATTATGGTATTGGCATGAACTACAAAAACATCCCATCTAAACTTCAAAAACATCTACTTTGGATGATCAAATTCCCTTGCCCAAAGAATAATAACACCAGACCCCCCCACACCACATAGTTAAAAATGGCTGATGATCGAGAGCTGATTTAACTCTTAGCAAGAATCCGTGCAAGGATCTGGCCAAGCTCTTCTCCACAATCCTCTTGGACATGATGCCCCGCCTAAGGAAGAAACAGGAAGAAGAAAAGAACACCAAGTTTAAGAGCTTATTACATGCATACAGGCCACCTACACTTTTCAAGCATTGATATCACGTGAATGAGATCATTGGTTGGAACACAAAAGCTAAATGAATAAAATCTACTGTGATTCATAGCAGTTAATACGAATTAAAGGCCTTGCGTGTTGCAGTTGAGAATGGCAGTGGACAAATGAAGCAAATCGCCAACATTAAAGGCTCCAAGTCCAAGGTATAGTTCAAACCATAGCCTATAGACTCTACACACAAAAAATCCCTCGTAAAAAGTCAATCTACGTCGTCGACTTGAAGCCTCAATAATACCTACAAATCGTGTTTAGTGTATCTTGTTTATACACATTTATATTAATATATACTTAATTTTTATGTATTCAAGACATTAGATTTATTGGGGTTGTGCACATAAACAGGTCTCATACGTATTTTCATTGATCATCAAATATTGACATTTAAATTAATGTTTTTTGTTTAATGATGTATTTATATTTATCTTAATTTATTTTGGAGGTTCATCAAACTTTTTTTATTTTTATTCTATAATAAAGCTCCTAGGTAAAAAGCTATTATCTCTAATAAAAAGCAATAACTTTGTTTTTTGGGCCACCAACACTTCCTTAATTACCGACAGAGTGCACATTCGGGATAAAGCAACTTAATTTGATGAAATTCTGCATATCGAGGCGCTCTTGACCTGAATTTCCTAAACTGGAATTGATCAATTATCATTATCGATTGAAATAAATTCATAACCGATCAGCATATGCTATCTATAGGAAAGAACAGTACCATGGGAAGTTCCATCAGTTTGTGGTTTAATCCCTTGCAGAAATCTTCCACACCTTCATAACTCAACCAGCGATCTCTTTGGCCCCAACATATTGTGGTGCGAACTTTCCAACTCTTGCTAGATAATATTGCCCTCATGTCTTCAACATAGGACTGGATTTTAAAGATGTCAACATTAAAAAGAAGTCCAAAACACTGATGAATGAGCAAACAGCTGAGTGAATGAAAAATGGGCATGGACACAAGAAGCCACAGAAATCTAGTCCTGCTTCGGCTTGTCAACCCAAGTCATGCCAATCACAAAGGAAAAAAAAATCGATCGCACCAATTACTTGGGCTGTGCCTAGCTAGACTTTCTTTTTCGTCCATCATTACAAAGCGATTAAACTGGAACTACCCATAAATGAAGTCTACTCAAGGATATATATATATATATATATATATATATATATATATATGTGTGTGTGTGTGTGTGTGTGTGTGTGTGTGTGTGTGTGTGTGTGTGTGTGTGTGTGTGTGAATACAATAGAGGACTGGAGAAAGAGTACTGGACAAGTAAAACAAACCTTCAGCTCTTTCTTCATTGCCCTACTTATAGCTGTCAATGCAAAGCCAGAAGAACCTGATGTAAGATATGGTCTCCTATAAACCATTGCATCTTCCTCTTTCATTGCATATGGCCCACAGCTTGTCAAGGTCTTATCGCTTGCTCTGAGAGGATCCTGATAGGTTTACATAATATCAACCTGAGTCACAATCTACTTTTGTTCAATAACAATAACACGAATCATAAATAGCTGGTCATCTAACCTGGGAGAAAATCTCACCAAGCAGGAAATTGCTGAATGAAGATAATGCTGATGGCAGTTTTGTATGTTTGTCTGTCACCTTCATGAAACCACGAACATATTCTGTCAGTTTAAAGAACTTTTCCTCATGATGTTCTCACATTGATTAAGATATTCTTATTAAACTATTTTTTTATAATATTAGGTTCAATTCTTTACTCAGTTCAAATGACATACCGGAGGATTAATAAGCACAAGATTTTTCAGCTTTTCCTGATGAGAGCTAGCATATTTGACAACAACAGGTGCAAAATAGCCCTGCAAAATACTTTGATTCTCAGACTTTGAATTCTCAATCTACTTCCTATTTTCCTGAAGCTTGCACGAATGCTTTTACAAACAATCTGATGGGTGCTGAAAGCCTGAAACATACCTGAACAACAAGGGAAGGGTTTTCTGCAGCAAGTTCATTGATAAGAGATTCCAAGGAAAACACATATTCTGTAAATAAAGGAGGATAATGTAAATGTAACATGCCAAATCTTTCAAAATAGTAATCTTATATGATCCTTGGCAGTTTGGTTATCCAGGCTGTTCCCTTTACTAATTATTCTCTGGCCATTGGACCATGTATGGTTAAGCTCAGCACTGTCACAAAGCATAGATATTTAAGGCATGGACTGCTCAGTGTGATGAATCAGATCAATTGTATAGACCAGCAGATCATTGTGCTCATATATACTAAGAACAACGACACTGCATATCCTCTTACCAACGGTCATAAAATTCCACTTTAGAAGGCTTTTTTCCAACAGCAGTTACCATCCAAAGTGTAATCAAAGCCATATTTTGGTTGAGGCTTATCTGAAAATCCAAATCCTGAAAAGAAAAAAAGATGAGTTGTACATTCATTAGCTAACAAACATGCATAAGTGTAGATATTCATAGTGAAATATTTAGAAGCTTCACATTCATGTAACAGTATGAAAACCTTCCATCATCTGGTTGTCAAGCCAGTGTCCAACACCTAAAAATCTAATGCAAAAAAATAAAAAAAAAGATATGTAAATTTTTATAATACAGAATGATCAACTCCTCAGGTTGCAGCATTAGCATTTCCCTTTTCCATTGCAATCAAGTTGGAGGACAATGTTGCAAAAGAATTGATTGTGCTTCTTTGAAGTGGAATCAGAAAGAAGAATCTGGTTTTCTAAAAAATATTTCCTGGAGGGGAAACTTTCATGGTCAAAATGGTGACATCTTGATATAGATTTTCATGTTTTTCACGAAACGTCGAAATCAAACATTGAAAATATAATTAATCAATTCTGAAGAAGTTGAAGAATACTTTAAGCAATGGATATCCACAGCACTAAAAACATGAATTAAACATATTGTCTACTTCATTTTCCATAATCAAGTGAAACAAAGTAACAAACATTTCTTCTCTTTTCTTTCCTCTTGGATTCAACTTCGTTACACCAAAGAACACTACTGAATTACCTCTTTACTGAAAATCCAATGTGTTGCCAGCTAATGTATTTCTTTCATCACCCTTTTAAGTAAAAATTTTGGCCTACCATTTCATATACTCTTACAGAGAGAAATTAAAGAGAGAGATATATGCCTGCCAAATATGAGAGCCATCACAATAATTCCTAGAAATTTCAAAGCAACCTACATTCCAAAGTAGTTTTCCTCAGACAATGGTGATAGACAATAAGATATTTAATTATTTGTTCAACAATTTAACCACAGTTGCATCCTTTGGTATGTTAATTATTCAGTATTCATCTCCAGCTGTGTAGCTCAGTTGGTAGACACAAAACATGTGTGCTGATTCAAGGTTCACATCTTGGCAATTGTATTTACCTTTAACACATGAGGTCATGCAAAAAGGAGGAAAGAGAGAAAGAAGAAATAAAAGAACATTATCAGGGTTTGTCTTGTATTTTGCTCTTGAACAATGCTTCAAACAACATTTACTTGGACAAATGAAAATCAGCATATCCAAAAGTGATTATAGGCTCCAACAACCTACAACTTCATTCCAATATTAGCTGGGTTATACATTTGCATTGCATGCTTCAACCACAAGTAACTCCGTAAATTAAAGAAAGATTAAAACAGAACTTAAATCAGAAATAAAGATGGAAATTTATGGCTCATGATCAATTAGACAAAAGGGCTGAAACTTACATGAACATAATTTAAAGAAAGAAGCAACATAGAATGTCTTGCATGTGTACTAAAATGAAATTAGGTCTTAAGCAAAACCTTTTATTCTTTCTTCCTTGACTCTTAGTCTTACTGTTATTGTTATTATTATAAAAAGCAGATCTATTGTGTCAGTATGATGACTTACCTAACCAATCAAAAGCTATAGCATGATAGTTTTTTGATAGCGTAGGAATAACTTTGCGATAGGAATATGCCTGTTAACAGAATCAAATGAGATGGAAGTTTAATATGCCTGTTTTCATAATCTATTGTTTTCAAAAGAGGACCACATACACCTTCCTAATGCATTAAACCATGCAGGAAAGCAAGCCAGAAAAGCCTGAAAGCTAAAGAAAATCACACCAAAGCTCAAAATCTATGCTTGTACTCTGCTTGGAATTACACAGGCTCCGAAGATAGCCTGGCCTTTACACAAAACCACACTGATAACCGGAGCTCAAGGTTGGATTTTGAATTTGAGCAGAGCATGAATTTGAAAAGACCCACTCTAGTCATCTTGCTCTATGATGTGCTTGATAGTGAAAAATAAAGAAACCATGCAGGACAAGCAGTGCCTTTTGAACAAGGGGACATAATAACCAACATACGTTTCTCACTAAAGAAAAGAAACAAAGCAGTTTGGTCCAGCGGCATTGATTTTAGAAAATCGATGACATAAAAAAACTTCCAATGATGCTATTCTTAAACCTTACTTGTGAAGGAAAACCATGAATCAAAATGACCGAAGGATTAGCAGCACTTCCTTCTTCAACGCAGAACCATCTATCACAACAGAGAAGAAAGATTATAAAAATGAGCTGTGGATTCCAAGAACTCATCTTTTCTTTCTTGTGACCAATTAGATAACATGGAGGCCTATGGTTAACAAATATCAGGATCCCAGGCTTAAAGGTTTCCTGAGTACAACTAGAAAAAATTTGTTAGCTTCCTATCCACAGACTGCTGAATTTACCTGAAAACATCAGCAGATGCTTGAGAGCCAGCACCCATTGTAAGGCCGAAAATTGGATCCTTGGCTTTTCCACCATCTCCAAGAACTGGATGAGCTTTTATCTAGACATTGAAAAGATTAGAAAGGGAGCCATCAAAATCAAAAGAAGACCTGAAAGGTTATGTCTTCTAGGAATTTCAGTACAATGTGGCAGGAGCTTAGAAAGAATTATATGCTCCAATGGATGCCAGTTTCAGTTGATCCTCGCTTCAGACCTCTATACTTATGTTTCATGCTGCTTTGATGTCCAATTAACAGCTTGCCTTCCACTAAGTCAATTAAAAAGCTTGCAGACTAATTCCTTGCATCAGATGATGTTGCTTGTGCATAGGGAACTATACGAACAAAAAGTTCCCACCGCTAACAAGCTTGGATTTTCTCATTTCTAATGGTTTAGGTTAAGCTAAATTAAGTTCAGTCAATTCCATTGTAAATTTGGAACAGGAAAAAACTTGCAGCAATTTGCTCACCTACACAACTATAGCTGGTATTTTTAAGCAACTCCATTATCCAGAAGAAATTGCAATAAGACTTCCTTTGTCTGACCGACCCATGGAAGCTTGTTACATTATGTAACAACCAACCTACAACAGAACAGCAGGGAAAACTTTTTTGGCTTAACATAAACTAACAGATTATACTACAAGTTCTAGATGTCATTCGTCATTTCCTGTATAAGCTTTGGGGTTTGACTGCAGTGGCTTCTAACTACAAACTTATGCTAAGTTATATTGCTTCATATAACCTCACAATAGTTTCTAACACATCATTATCAGTTCTGGAAAGATGAAGAAAGTGGATTAGGTTCAACTTAACTGGAAAATCCACTTGACCTGTTTGATTTCTTGAAAATCATTTGACGGTAGTGAGAAGCAATCATTTTGGATCATGGATTCTTCCATAGTATGAAGAAGTGATTCCTGAAGAGTCAGGTAGCTGTGGGAAGTGTAATTGAGATTAACCAGATTGATCTACCAAAAAAGAAACATGGCGCCACTCTGTGAGTGGAAGAGTCAACTGTATTCTCTGACCTGGCAGACAATGTGACCTTGATTGGATTGGCTTGGACCTATTAGTTTGGCCCTTCATCACATAATGTGCTGAAAAGCATAAATTAAAACTTTGATCAACTAGACTTGATGTGTTGACAAGACTCAATGAATCCAATGCCTCCCCCTCTCTTTCTTGACTCCATATTCAAACATCAGTAAATTAATGAGAAACTAGTTAGTTAAGCTCAAAAAATAAAAAGATTTGTTTAAACCCTTAGCATTTACCTAGCAAATGACTTCAAACAATCACAGCAGTTAGTCAAGTTTGTTAGTGGACAGCCTAGGCAAGTTTTACCTTTTCTAGTAGTACCTCAACTTGAAATCTGATCAACTTGACAAGGCATCGATGCAAATTACAGTTTCTATAACTGTGCTGCAAATACACCATTCCAGTCATGGCATACTCATGCATGGTGAACATAAAGTGGTAATTTCATCCCTCTAAGTGACCATCTCCTCATGCAACTACGGATCGCTTTATCAATAGATAGATTAGCAACACTGAATTGGAGGTGAGTATTGTTGAGTTCAAAACAAACAGGCAGGATCAGGGCAGTTCAGATTGTCTCAACCAGAGCAGAAAGGAATAGCAAAATTCATGTGGCTAGTTTCACAATTGGGGATAAGGCTTCAGCGATGATGATGATTTCAGTTGCGTGTTAGATTGGTGGATCACGTAGAGATTAGAAAAATCAGCCATCTATGTTCATCATGGAAAGCCGCATATGTAACAATCCAAAGATGAAAATTACAACTGGCTAAATATGGATACTTACCATCTTCCCTTGCTTGAACCATTCATCAGATCGCCCTGGGCCCTCTGAATATTTTCCTGGTACATAAATAACAAGACTTTCAGCATCGATACCCAATTTCACCATAACCAAAAAAATGCTATGATAGATTGCACTTGAAGAAGATCTTTGTTCCGCGCACCAAAGAAATGCAGTGAATTTTGTACAAGCCCTAGTAAATTTGTCAATCCCTGGGCAGCACACTAACCAAATGCCCATTAGTTAGACAGCTACACTTACACTCAGCAACAATTTTGAGAGGTGAACTATCTGTCCAAAATTCATACTAACTGAACTGACCACAAACCTCCGCTGAAAGAAAACCCATCGCCAATTGATTCAGGAGCATCTATCAAATATTCCTGCAAAATTCAAATGAAAAAGCCCAGGGTTAGATCTACTTCAATCAAACTTGGGCCAACTTAATGTCCAAGAATCTAAATTCCCATACATTCTCACTGTCGCTACTCAAAGATTTGCGGTGGAAGCTGCATTTCTGCTTCTGGGAATGTGGGTAGCCGAACCCAAGGCTTGCAGATGGGATGGATGAACGAAGAGCGTAAGGGAGAGGGAGCAGAGATGGTGGTAGTGAGATTTTGGCCTGGACAATTGCCATCGTGAAAGAAGAAGATCGGAAAGGAGAGATGATGAACTGAAACTACGGTTTGCTTCATGGCTCTTTTTTATGGTCTTCCCCCGTCTTCTGAAGATACGATTTCTCTGGTTCTCCTCTCTCTATTTTTCCTTTCAGTTCTCAAACGGTTATAACGGCTAGAGCGTGCACTTGAGATGAATAGTCTACAATATTAGTTTCACTCCATCTTGATAAGCGGCATTTGTTAGCATACCTTGATAAATTGGCATCGGTTAATCCACATCAAAAAGTAAAAAAAACGCTTAGTTTAACTGAATTTTTTTTTGTTAATACCTACTTTGTTGCACATCTGCAAGTGAGAATAAAACGCCCAGATTTTTTTTCCCTCTGTTTTCATAAAAATGACAAGGAAAATCAAGTTTATTTTAGAATGATATTTGATAGATATGGATCTTCTCCTCATAAAACGGCCAAATATTTCACGCTAGTCAACCTCGGTTCCCACCTCACCCCCTTTTTGTGGGTCATTACAATAGTACTTCTAAAAAAAAATTCATATTAGCAGTCGCACTCCAAATTTTTTAACCGCTTGTTTTAGGATTCATCCAGTTTTGGTTGGTGGGTTCAGAAGGAACATTTGGAAGAAGATTTCTCGTAAAAATCGAACAATTTTTATTTCTTCTCTCTCGAACTTTTTTCATCTAAACTTCTTATAGCGTTGAGAGCCCAGAACATCCCTTGAGTGGATATTCCAGGCACTGATGGCAATGAATTGGATCTGGTGTACTCAAAAAGTCCATGCATTTGGGTCGGACCATTGAATTTCCAATGCATTTCCGCTGCACACACCATACTTTCACTTCATGTTACATTTCTCTGAAGCACCCTACTGCGTCATACAGGGTTTTATGCAAACGTCTCCCGAGTCATCCCACAAGTATTGATATCACGGCCACTTTGTGTGGATCACAAACATTTATAAAGCGCTTCTCATGCATAGAGAAATCTTACCATTTCTCAAGATGGGTACCCTTCAACAAAGAACTTTTACACATCAAAATGAGGCCACATTGCCCAAGATAGGTTCATACATCAGATCGGATGCCTTGCTAGCTGAGATGACCAACTTGTTAAACTAATACACCAATTAGCCCGACTGAAATCTGCCTTTTTCACATTTGAAAATACAAATACACCTTTTTTATAACACAATATTAACAGATAAAATAACAAAAAAAGAATGAATGCAAATTACAAATAACACAATACAACAAGAGAGACAGACGATGTGCATGTCAGGTTGAGGGAAGAATCTGCCATGCGTCCCTGAATTTATCCAGCAAAATGTCATGTTATAGGCTTCACAAGGATCCAAAACTCCATAGCTATGAAGCTGCAGTCGCATACTGTTGGCCTCTCTACAATGTATATGACATTTCAGGTTGCCCTAGTTATGCAGAAGTCAAGAAGTCTTGACTTAATGGGGGAAATACTAACGGCTTGTCTTTGCAGGTGGCGGGTAGGGATCAATCCAACACTCATCCTCTTTCACCGCCCCTTCCCATCTTCCTTTAAAAATCTCCAACTCTGTGAATGACTGCCTCCTCACCTGCATGAAAAAATTATCATAAGTCATAAAACACTTCATGTGGGAAATGCAGGACACATGAATCCAGGTTGCTGCTCTCTAGAAGGTGAAGATACAAATCATCTCTGTTTAATGCACCATTCCATTATGAGAGAAAATCTGGCGGGTTGCAGGTATGTTGCTGATTAGCAATGAAGCAAAGTCCCTCGTATAACAGTAACAGGCACAAACATTGATTTGGTGCAATTTTCAGCCTCTAATTTAGACCATGATCTATAATTTAGTTTCGAAACTCAGCCATCCATTTGCAGACCAATCATGTGACCACTCAATTGCCCATGGAAAAGATGCTACAATTGTCAAAAAGATGAGCTCCATCCACTCAAAGACAAAAATGTTTCACTGCCAAAAAGATGCAACAATATGATTGTGAACCATGACTTGGAAATACTACAGTTTAGTAGCTTTATGCCCCCATCTGAATCATCCATCACTATCTGTGCATTGAGTGTCAAAAAATTTAGGGCGGTTGGTGGGAATTCCTAGGGGAAATTAAATTTTTTTTGGTCCAAATAGTACTTCACAGATGGATGACCAAAATGCCCCTTCTCTGTTCTGTTTTTCCTTAAAGCAGTGAAATCAAGTGCCATTTTGCACATGTAATGGGCATTACTGGGCAGGGCACAGGAAACACGTTTTTCCCAATGATAATCTGAGAACATGAATCAGGTCAATACAATATCAGATGTGAATTTGGACACAGCAGCATTCTGTGGTGTAGCTTCACAAGATGCATAAACTGTTTCATGGTTTTGCCTGCCTAATGTTTGGTTTTGCTTCATGTTGAAGCGATCCAACCATCATGGTGAGGTAAACCAACCTGAACAGATTTGTTTGCACATGCGCAAGACCACCACCTACAATGCTTGGCTGCTTTTATTAAAAGGGATAGACATTCATTTTGGTTATTCACACTGAACAGTTTAGAACTTATTAGTCAACAACTTCAAAAACTTATAAATTAGAACACCTAGTTCTTAAAATCATCCTTCGGGAACTTCCCCGTTAAATACCCCCCAAAAATTAGCAGCTCTTTCAGTTTTGACTTTTGATGAGCAGACCCCGGGAAGTCAATATCAACAAATTATTCTTGCACCCGTGAGCAGAGAGTATACAATGTGAACCCTAGGGACCAGGGAACAGTGCCTGATCCATGAGTTGAATGACCGCTGAAGCAAGAGTGCACTAGCCATTGATGAAATGCACCAATAATTTTCTGCTTAGGTGAGTTCCTTAAGTGGTGAGTGGTTGGCATTTGGTTGGTTTAGAGCACGACAAAGTTTACTGCCAACCTGATCACAAGATGGCTACCATGCCTAGAATTCCTCCAAAGTCAAAATAGTCACTCATTCCAGAAACTTACCCATGATCTAGCTGGCGAATCATCCACCACCTGTACATTTGAACAAAATCCTATGATTATCAATGAAAAGAAAATTCCAGAAAAAAATTTATATATTTCGGGTTTTGGAATCATACAGGTGTTCCCAAATCCAGCATACTTTTCAATTCAGATGCATCACTGGGTGCTTCAGCATTCACCTACATGAGGAGGAGACTACAGATGAGGCACTGAAATAAAGAACATTGAAACCCAAGTGGGCAGCCTTGAGTAATGCACGATCAAAAACCTTAGGATCAACATCATTAATAGCACTGGCAAAACTGACACAACTATCATATATGCTCACGGAGCTTAAGCTTAACATATATCATCAGTTCCCTGACTCCCTATGTACTGGTTTAACATTCAATATCATGGTAGCACCAACTAAGTCTACCTTAAAAATTATCCAGAGACATCCATTGAAATATCGATAATGCACACCAGAATTTCAGTTTCCAGCTCCTATGCTAAGAAAAGATCATTTCGAGAGAAAAAAAACATATGAAACACATTTTCCAAACAAAACATTCTTTTGATGAGCTGGTTTTGAAAGTAAAATCAACAAGGGCTATTTTTCTCTCCTTTTTCTTTTATTTTGGTTCAATTGAAACTCAAAATTTTGTGATTCACATTCCCAAAGACCAAGTTTGAAATTCCTTGTGAAACAGAAAACATAAAATGTCTATTCATATGAGAAAGCACTAAAAATTTAAATATCTTCTCAAAATTTCTCACCAAATGCACCATCTGCGTAAAATCAGCTAGGGCTATGGCTTTCTTTGGATTCAAACTCAGAATTCTGTGGAAAACGTGGAAAAATAGGAAGACAAAAAACAAAAAAATACCCTTTTTCAAAAACATCCTTTGGGGTATCACTTATAGGGAAAAATAGACCAGCACAATGGCTTTGTTGCCAAGTTAAACCTGACATTATGGATGGTTGTGGACAGTACAGTATGTTTCTTCTTATAATTCAATGATATAAACAAAACATACAACACTGATTATTTAGCAAAGACATGACAGTTCATATCTCTATACAAAGGAAGCCTACTATGAACCTACGTTTTTCAGCAACATTTTGTGCACTCATGTGTTATCATCTCCTAAAGTGTTCTAGAAGCATTCCTGTGTCTTCCCAGCTATGTGTTATTTCTCTATTATATCCAGGCTGCATCTGGTTGCACCAAATATTATTTAAGATATTTCATAGTTGATAAGTCAATTTGGGGTAATATGAAATTTTATGATAGTAGGGGCAACCAGGGGCAGCCTTACCAAGAACTTGATAAATTAATATGTATCTTAGGCCTTGTGCTTTAGAACAGTGTGCTCTGCACCATTGGCAACTTAAAAAATGGTTAAAAAACCTTGATCTTTGCAGCTTTTACCTTGTTTTCATCTGGGCGTCCAAGTGTAGGGATACCCTGATGAACTATGTACTCTGCATCCACCACCCCAACATTTTTGCTTCGATCCCCCTGAAAGAAGCACCAGTATGTCAGTTTCAGCAATAATTAAGATATCACAGCAATAAAATTTTTAGGAATCAAAGCATTGCCTGTGCACAGTATCCAAGTTTCATGTCCAAGCCCCATGCATGGATCAAATCATTCTGCAAGAAAAAGGAAATGTTTTGGTAAACCAGATTTGCTGTTATAAGTCAGCAGCGAATAGTTCAACATATCCTGACATACATACCCATTAAATTCTAGGCGGTGTGTCAGGATACCCAATTAATAGAATATGAAGGACAAAAAACAGAGCATAGCATAATTTTTGTTTGTCATGATGATCTAAATCCTCATCGGAGCTTCATGTGTTTGGACTTGGGACATGGGCATTGCACATTGGGTTGTCACTCATTATTCATGCAGCAGGTTGACAGCACTTTGGTCACTCTCATTTCACCCAATCGAGTAAATGCAGTCAATGCAAGGACCAAACGTGGAGAGAGTGGCCACTCTCACATCATAAAGCAGGATAAGCCCATTATAGGTACACCACCATTATTTTGCACGTGGATTGAATGTAACCTTGGGCTACAGAGTCACTCTGTAACCCGAGGAAAAGTGGGACCTCTGTTTTGTTTTAGCTTCATTCTACAATACACAACATTTCAAATATGATTTTTCAATTCTATCAAAAATCATCTAAAGCAGACAGTTTACTATAACATATATATATATATATGAATATTTACTATAAAAAGAATAATACAGATCACTTTTATGTATGTGAAAATTTCATTATTTGTTTATCTAGTCAAGAGATATACTTTTAATGATGTAGATGACATAAAAAAATGTGGTGTATGGTCTTAAAATAATTTCAATGGTTAAAACATTCACCTCCCCATTTTTCCTTTTTTTTGTACCCATACAAATTTCTGATTTGAAATATTATAAAATAAAATTATGTTTGTACAGCAGGATGAAGCAAAAACAACGTGTGTCCCAATCTTCTCCAGGGTTGCAGAGTGAGCCTGTAACCAAAGGTTACAGACAATTTGCATCCCATTATTTTACCCAGCTGACTAAATGCAGTCAAATTGTCTATAAATACAAAAAGAACCAGAGAGGAAGAGAGAGGAAGAGGGAGAGAGAGAGAGAGAGAGAGAGAGAGAGAGAGAGAGATTGTATTTCCTGTTCAGCCAACATCAAACTAAAGGTGCCACACCTGGATCATATACCATGCACAGCGCCATGCTGCTCTTGAAAATACAGGAGCCATCATTTCTACCCACCTGCATCATTAGGTCTTTATTAGCATGTACAAATGAATTCTCTGCATCTCAGATAAGGAATGAAAAAACACAATCTTTTGTAAACTCAACACCAAGAAAATAGCCTTAACAGATAACAGTGTCATGGAATTTCCCCTTGAGGAAATGACATACCTACCCATTGTGTTCCCAGTCAAAACACAGCTAAGGGTCTCTAAATGGTAGTAATCGATTTGAATTTTTTTCCCCGTTTTGTCATTACGAACCAAATGACATACCTACCTGTTGTGTTTCCAGTCAAAACACAGCTAAGGTTCTCTAAATGGTTGTAATCGTTTTGATTTTTTGTCCCCATTTTTCATTACGAACCAACTACCAGTCCAGGATATTGTAAAGAGGACCTTGTTTAGAACCAAACATATGAGATCACAGTAACGATAGAAGAGACAGTAACAGTCGAGCTTCTAGATTACCAAGATTGTTTTTGGGCAGTCAAAGACATAATTTACCTGTGGCACTAATCATACTTGCTCATGGAAATGGTATAAGTGACCTCAGTAAATAGAGGCTTAGCATGAGGTGTAAGTTGAACGCCACTAACGAAGTAGAAAAATAATGCCTTTCCCCAAGAGGGGAGAATACTGCCAGTGCTTGAATTCTAAAATCTAATGAGTAATGAATTGGGGGGAAAAAATTTAAGCAAGTTGGCAACAATCAACTACCCCAGTTATAGAAATAAGAGAAAGGCTGGTTGATGTACTGCCCATAGCACAAATATTCAGTCTCCTAGGCCAGGCAACAAGTTGAGTACATTTGCCAAGCAGAGGTTGCCCACCTGCTAGGTAGGCTACAACAATCCCCTGTGAAGTCGAATACACAAGCCCAAGCTGACATATTGAGCTATTACACACTCAAAATGTCACACCAAATCTATCAATTACTAGGCCACAAAAATTATACCTGGCTATCCCTTAGTCTAGCCAAAATCAATTTATGCAAAGCTGTCTTGTCCACCTACATCCCTTAATTCCAGAATTCCTACCAATTCAAGACTACAAAAGAAAAAGGTGTGATGGGTCCTACCCTGTGCATGGAGGAGCCGTACTGTTCTCATAACATCGACCACCACCTCTGAATTTGTAGATTCTCCTGTCAATCCACCATCATAAGTCAAAGTTTGCAATGTCCAGAGAATACATTTTCATGGACAAGTCATGTTTGCTAATTCAAAAGATAGTATGCAATCAGAAAAGTTTGTGAAGGACAACCTGTGCACTCTGGTTCTCCTGCTACGCACAGTAATCCGATGATGCACCTGTGACTTAGAAGGGTCCAGAGCTGGCTGTGATATCTCCAGCCCTTCCTTTTCAACTATTGCCAAATAACTGCAAGTATTCACAATATTTTGGAAGATCAAAATTGAATAGGGAACTTCATAAATAAACATAACAAAAGAATTATGCATCAGTTTAATCATTCAATCATTCAGCTTTCAGCTGATAAAGATAAATCATGGCAGATATAAAACAAGATAGCTGGAGAGGCGCGCAATGATTGCAAGCAAAACTTATATTGATAATTCAACATACCGTCCTGGATGAAAATTGTCAACACCAATATCCTCATCCCAGAGGAAAATATAATCATATTCTGCAACTATATCAGGATGTAAGAATCTCTTGGCAAACCACCTACATTGTCAAGGCAAGACATTATGCTAGTGATCAGCAAGATTTGAAATTTACAGAAACTTCCTGAGGCATCATGCCAGGCATGGTTTAACATCTTCCTACTCCACACGACAGGTGCCAGATGTTCAATAATCCAGACAACTGATAAGATGTGCCTCATATTATGGGGAATTTTGAAAGGCTTTAAGATTTTCAAGTCACAGCCACCAACTGTGTCAGCTTTCAGACTGTCTTTTTTCCCCTCCCGCCCTCTTGAATATCTATGTAGGACATAAATGACCTAGTCAATTCTTGGAATACAATCCATTGTGAGATACATCAAAATCAATGGTCTAGAACTCTAGATTTCCACAATCAAGAACAAATTTTCTAACCAATTAGAAAGAACCTCAGAATTCCTCTTATCGATCAGAGAGGATAAAGTAATTCTAATAATGATTCACAAACTTTTACCATTTAGTTTGATTGACAGCAGAGACATGTAAAGCACTATCACTCCAGGGTAAATTCCTCCATTCATCCACAATCCCATCATAATGAAATAGCATAACAGTGAAATTACTTGAAGGGAACTGCAAGTTGTTATAAAAATGAGATGTTAGCAGCAGAATAATAGACAAAAAAAAAAAAAAAACGCTAGCTATAGGTGATGCACAATTTTGATGTGGCCTACCTTTTTGACAATTTTATTCACAGTTTCTTTCTGCCTCACTCCAACAGCCATGGCTAATAAACTCTTGGATGCTCTTGCATTCTTCTGCTTCCAATAGATGGTAGAAAAGATCAACATGAATACAAGAGAACAGAGAACTAATCAGTAATGACAAATTCATTCCAAGATGGAACCACTATTTGCTTCATCTACCATATCTAAGACAAATCTACCCCATATATCTTTCTAGTGAGGTAGGAATATATTATTAATGGGTAATGCAATATATCTCCACAAGACATCAAACAAGTAGCTTTTTTCTATCAACTCATTTGCATTTAAAGTCTTAAAAACACTAAATGACTTTCAAAACTAATTCATCATTTTGAAGCATTCTTGTGATTTTTGGAAATTTATTATTTCAAATACTGTAAATTCAACTGAATGTTTCTAAACAACATTAATTTTTATGTAACCCTCTGAAAACTCTATTTAAAAGATATATACAACCTTTACATTTTTTTGTTCATATTTAAACAGAGCATTTATGTACTTCTTAGCATCAAATCTAATTGAATAACCTTACTGTTTTCCAAATGCTTTTTTCACCTTTCCTTATTAGGCGATATTAGTGCAATATCTCTCTAGTAAGTCATTCCAATCTCCATCTTAAAGAAGCAACATATTCTATAACAGCAATAAGGCAGAAACTACATGGAACTTAAGTCACCCTTGGATGACATAGAAATCTTCCAATTATATATTATTCATTTAAAGTATCATGCCTGATGGAGCAAAGCTTGAATACGTTTCATGCAGCTCAGCCTAGTATCTAGTCTTGTCCCAGCATACATTTCATGCAGCTATGGGTCAAAGCACTACGAGACTTTTGAGTTATCAATAAAGATCCATCTGGGTCCTTGTCCAAACACACATAAATGGTTTGCTATGACTATTATTAGGAAATGGCATTAAATATTATAGATCTAAAGATATGCAGTCCAGAAAGGTATACTGCAAATTAAATTGACCATATAGTCCTTTTGGGAGGATGTACAGAAGTATATGATATTCTTATAATTTGACAAGAATTTTATTAATGATTACAATTCACAAGCATCAGAAGATGCAACAGGATACCACAATAATGGACACTTAATTCCATCAATACTGAGGTTTATCCACCAATCATACATACCTTTTTCCTCGGGAAGCCCCATAACGGCCGCGTTTCCAAGTTAGAAGCTGCATTGATTATACCTTTAGGCAATGGTTCACTCCCACGAAGCCTGCATTGTTCCTGAAATAAATAGAAGAATCACAATCATTGCAGCATATCTAGTTCCTTCCTTAAAGTTAGTGATAGCGACGGGAAATAAAGAAAGAAAACTAGAAATCACATGGAAATTAAAATGAGTTGAAAAAAAAAAAGGTTAAAGGCAATTCCCATATAGAAGAAGAGATGAACCTTGCATCTGCTAGAGCATAAAGTCTGCATGGGATTGCCCATCCCCCATCTTGATATTCTCTACATCAAACCCACAAAAAAAAAAAAAAAAAAAAAACACTTTATATGTATATAATAGTTTGAATTGAAGCTGTTTATTCAGTCAAATGAGCTGAGTACATATTATCACATGGAAAGCAAAACAGTTGCCTGCTAAATTAAATACAAAACATTAACAATTTAATGTTGGATGTTCACTATTTAGTGCTTAGATACCTTTTACGAATTTTCTACCAATAATGACCACAGCATGAATTTGTTTCCATCTGATTTTCAATGAAATAATATGATGAGTTTACGGATAAATGAGATCTGAGCTTGGATCTTGGATTCCTCTTACAACAGATCTCCAAAGAAACAGCAGATGAAAGAAGATTACAACAGTTATCAGGCTAGACATGCTATTCTTTCACCACCAGTCTCCTCCATCCTTAGACTGTCCATGCAAGGTAACAGAATGAACTAACTCATGTTTTAAGTATGACCTTTGAAAAGGCATATGCTGAAGAGATACAAAAAAATTGCTACTGGTAGAGTAGCAGAATTGCAACATGCACAATTGCCATCCAGAACCATAGGCCCCAATTTAGATTTGGCATGAGAAAATCTTTAGGCATCCTAGCAGCTATTGATATCCTAAAAAATTGAGCCCCCATTTGTTAACTTTTCAGTTCATAATTGTCAACAAGATCCTTGCAAAAAAGTACTAATAACTTCTAATAACTCAAAAAACTATGCTACCTACAAACCATCTGCAAGTACTTGATTACAAAACTGTTCATGAGTGCATTTTTTTTTATTTGCATTTTCTTTTCTTTTGGAAGAGCAAAGCTGGAAGTCATTTTTTCAAACATGCCATGATATCTTCTAGTGATGACAGCGATAATGACCTAGCTAGCCAATTTGTCACACTGTATCATGCCAATATGTCAAACATATTCTCCTTTTAGTAACACAAGAAAGGTCACAATGTGAACATAAGAACGCCCTGACTTCAACTTGTATTAAATTCAGATCCACCAAGCTACATAAATATTTCAAAGCTGAAAACTTGGCCTCTAACAGTCATTAATGCTGGATTTTGAAGTTAAAAGATACAATACGAATATGAATTCCTTAAAGATAAAAATATAAAATTGCAAACATCAGAGTAACATCTTATAATCAATAGCAAATTAAGAAACAATGATCAACAATAATAGCATGCTCAAGCAGAAATTAATAAAATAAACTTTGGGGAAATCTTACAATTTTATAATCATTGGTGATGAAAGAACTCCCAACAAAGAAAACTATACAGACTACAGCAGCAGCTGGAAGGATATTACAATAGCAAGATTTCCTATTTGTTGAATCTGTTAGCACAGGAACCTGCAAGCAGGAACAAAATTTTGAGACAAAAGAATTGAAAATTTGCACAGCAGTTGCAACCAGAAAAATCCAGGCTTATTCACAAAACGCACATTCCCATATTAAGTCTGCTACCTGGAAATGTAAATTTTGGTAGAACCAAGATTTTCCATGAGAAAATACAAAAAGGCAAGACCGCATAGATTGTCATACTGATATGTTATGTTGTGGCAGTTAATCAAGCAAAAAAAATAAAATAATAATAAAAAAGAGTAAAAGTAGAAGTGTAGAATTGCACAAGGTTAGGCTAGATCTGTCACCAATTTCATGGTTGACGATAGCCAGACACTTATTCAAGAACATGCATAATACAACATAAACCATCTCTTAAAGAGGTTCGCCCTGTTTGCATTCCAAAATTAGCATAAAGTAATGTACCATCAAACAGAATCGAGAACATAAACACAATGCAACACCATGCAGGTTATAACACAACTCACAACAATATCTAGCTTCTAGCCAATGAAACTATGACATAAGTGTCCAATCTTGCAGGTAGGCAGCATTTCTATGGTAGGGATGAGATGAATATAAAGGTATTTGTAAATAACAGGACTCTCTTTCCCCCACATACAATGCCATCAATAAGTTACAAATCTGTGTCGAGTCCAATTTCCTTTTGTTATAGAGGTCTGTTGTGACAAAGAGGGCTACTTTCAGAATCATACCTCCTCCCCTTTGGCTCAAAAAATAACATTCCAAAGACTCCACACAATTCTAATTCAATTGCAGAATGAGTCCATCTTCAGATATATTCCTCTTCTAAAACGTTTGGCTATTCGAACCCTTAATCTGATGGACAACACTTTGCAAAGAAACAGAAATCAAAGGTCCAAAATCTAGTATGTCCCAACTCGGAAGAAATTTTGAGTCAACCCATCAAACCAACGGTCCAGATCAAACCAATGACACCGACACGCCACCTTCCAAATGGCACAGCCCCCAACAAGAGTAGCTCCACTGTTCCCAATCCCCACAAAGTAAATGCTTGTCCAGTGACTTGAAAGAACCCAGACAGTTTCAAACAACCCAAACTCGCAGCAAAAGCAAAATTTCCAGCCCGAATACTCATTTCCAAAATCCACACAGTTCAAGCAAATATTCAGAAGACATGAATAAAAGAAAGAACTACTATTTCCTATTGGAAGTTTCATAGCGACCCATGATCCAGCAAATCCATCCCGACCGTCCATTTCCCAGTGTTAAAACCATGCATGCAAAATCCCACCTTCAAACTCCAAAAAGAAGAGAAGAAACAACCAGATTCCAGCAACTCGTAATCAGGTAAAAAAAAGCAAAAGAAGAAACGAAAAGAATGGGATAAATAGGAAGAGTGCATAGACTTACGCAATTCATTTTCTTCATTCTCCACGACATAAGAAAATCTCCCGCAAATTACAAAAAAAAACAGATATGGTGAAGAGCCTGAGGCCCCTCCCAAATGATGAGAACTTAAAAGAAGGCGAGAAGAAGGAACAAAACGAAGATTTAGAGAGTAGTTTCGGTTCTGGTTTTGGGCAGTACTAAAGCAAGGAAGACGTAGACGCTTGGGGACTCCTGTCGCCTCGGTGACACAGCATGTCAGAAGTAGAACCGCTACACCCGCGCGAGTACGAACCCAACGTGTCGTCAGCTTCCGCACCGGTGCCCCTCTTCGGAAGCGTGTGGTTAAATCGGATGCAATCTTGTTGGCTGAAAATTGAGATAAACGGCTATATTGCATGGATATCATCTCGGCCATGACCGTTGGATTGGATTTGATTTTTGCATTTTGGCTATAGTACAGACCTGATTGTTCTCGCGCGCGTGTCGATAGTTTCCGCACCCGATTTACGCGGGCGGGGATGCACAGCATCAAACGCAGTGGACCAAAGGGAATGTTGGGAGAAGGGAGCTTTACTAAAATATATATCCTAAAATTAAAATATAACCTATGGATTTTTATCAGTTAACTTTAGACTATTTTAATGAATTAAACCATGTATACGACGTTCCTATTTTAATGGATAATTAAAATATTTTAATTTTCAGAATTATTTGATGAAAAAGCATTCACGCTTTAGATGAAAAAAGAACTATTTTTTAAAATTTAGTTTCAATAATTTTATTTTTCAAATTTTATTTTTCAAAATATCCGAATAAAATAACTAGATTCATCGTTTTAACGCTTCGGATCATGATAATATGGTGAAAGATAAAATGAGTCAAACTGCCAACGTATCGTTGAGACGTACCCTCTAGACGGACTCAGTAAATGCCGCCTAGAGCGGCGAAAATTTTGTCCCCACAATCAATGCAGGCTCATGATTCTCTGTTTGATAAGGTTTCTCAATGATCTGAACCGTTTATAATTTATTAAAATATGTATTATAATATTTTAAGGTTTAATTTTTTAAATTTATTTGCACCTGTTTTAATTTATATGGCTCATTTCTAGACTATTGTTTATGAGCCACCTTTTAAGATCGAACCTCTGGCTTTTTGCAAAAATAAAAAATAAAAAATACGAACCCAACAAATTTAATATTAATTAAAATTTCTAACATTAATGGCTTAGATCAACGAATATTTTCAATTTTATGATCAATACGTTATGACCTAGATAATTTCCTGCCGAACGGCTGGGGAGAGTCGCAGTTTGAGAATGCAGCCCGCCGCAAGGAGGCATGCGGTCGGATTTCAGATTTGCGCGCCGACGAAGGCAGACGCCATTTTTAAATTCTAAAATGCAAATAAAAAATTATTTGGTGAAAATGGGCAAAGATGAAATAAATAGAGTATTTTGGATAAAAATAAATAATAAAAACTAAAGTTAATAGGATTTTTCTTCTCTTTTAGGCTCTAATCATTTGTCTGCTATTTCTTATATATTTTGGCTTACGGTGGTCCTGTAATGATGCAAGCATAAAAAATTCCGCGTACGCTTCTCATCG
Organism: Pouteria campechiana; assembly: GCA_036873735.1. Classification (NCBI taxonomy): domain Eukaryota; kingdom Viridiplantae; phylum Streptophyta; class Magnoliopsida; order Ericales; family Sapotaceae; genus Pouteria; species Pouteria campechiana. Next base: position 47,097 of record JAYJMB010082104.1, read on the forward strand.
TCAAACGAGATGGGGTCCACCTCTTTATTCCATACTTACAACGCACGCGATGCTTTCCCCCGTTTTTTTTTTTTTTTTTCGCTTTCAAAAAGAAAGCTGCTTTGGTGCTCTGGTAGACCGTGAATGATGATGCACAGGCACCTGGGAACAGCCTATAATTAGGTGCAGCTTGAAGACCGTTGAAAAGTGAACCTCCCTTGAGTTTTTTATGTCAGAATGGTCAACGGTGCTAATGTTGAGAATTTAAAACATCCCACTGGGCTTTTACCCTACAACTAGTGTAGCCCAATCAAACATCCGGTCATCTCCACCTAGCAAAATAGGAGACTTGAGACAAAGGGCCTTATATTTTAGTAAATAACCACAAAATGGAAAAGCTTTTTAAGAAATTTATTAAAAATACAGAGAACATAGTTAAGAGTAAAAAAAAAAAAAAAAAGATTTTTGTACCCGTTTTGCATTCCAACAGCTTTCTACTCTCTTGTTGTAAGCCGATGATGCCTAGGGGATGAAAATGCTTGAATATTAAGCGCATCAAATCATCCTCACTGCCTTAGCATGGACTACTTTAATAATCGAATCTCAAATCCCTCCCCTTTCACCACGCAACACGCATTATTATACTTTTGTGATCATTCCGTCTTATATTCTAAACTTCAAAGGCGATTGTCCTCCCGTCCAAGCAGTTGGACGGCAAATTACAATCCACCAAGCTGACAAATTTCAATATATTAGGAGCACATGATATCAAACCCCTCCAATAGCCTTGCAAAATCATAAAGATCATGGCACAGATAAAGAAAAATAAGGCCCCCCATTACTGGAATTCATGAAAAGAGCGTCTCTCAGATTGTGTTATTCGTGTGGTCCAATTAAACAAGGGATAAATCTCATTTTTATCCTTTTTTCTAGTAGAGATTGAAATGATGGAGCCAACCTATTGTCTAGGTTGGATGCCGCATTCAATAGATGGGTTGAAAAGATTATCTGTTGGGTGGTGGACGGTAACATCGTAATCAAAACAGTTGTATGGGCGAATACAAGAAGCCCCATGAAAAAGACAGAAGAGAATCATAATTCTATGATCTTGTTACCAGTAATGAGAGGTTTCAGTGCTTGTCAGAGTCCGGAAGTAGCAATGAAAAATGCAGTGCTGGGGTTTTCAAATTTTAACCTGGGCTACAAGTTCTTAGATAGTGGCACAATATTGAGCAATCTCAGGCCATCCGTCAGTCTTGTACCTCCTTAGATAAACACTTCTCTCACATTTCTCATTCTGGTAGCTTTTGCTTTAAGGGGTATTTAAATAGGAGGGAGAACAATGCAAATGTGAGAAAAATAACATCAACAGCAAAGAAGGTAATATTAGTATAAAAAAAAAGTAACTAAAGCCAAAATAGATAAATTTTAAAAATGACAGATAATATACAACAATTGTCAATGAGGATTGCCATTTCTTGCATTTACATGTGTTCAAATGCATGTACGAGTGTTTATCTGAAGATGTCCAATATCTAGAATTGCTGTGGATAGTACTGAAGTGTGTGATCTGACGATTCCATATTGAATTCCTAATAAATATACAGGTCAAGAGACACTACCACTGTTATGCACCTTTAGAAACTTCACATCATTGTAACAAATTTCAGAATTTTCAACTTATCATTTGAGACTAATGATCTTTGTTGCCCGAGTTTGATTCACCTCCAGAAATAATATTCATAAAAGTTTTGGTTGCGTGGGCAACAGCATGAGAGGTTTTCCTTGCGGCACCTGCAACTACTGGTCGCACTGAGATGTTGGGCAAGTTTGCTCGCTCCTGTATCATTGCTGTCCAGAAATAAATATGTACCCATCAAGCAAATGAAGAAAAATCAACTAGAAGACATTTGAGCAGCATTTGAACCATGGTCAGATGGGCATTGTCATGCTGGTATATGGTGTTTTATGTTTATTTAAGGAAACAAATTAGTAGTGATCCACATGCCCTGCATCTCCCTTCATTACATCATGTGTGAAGTAATGTGCCTCCCTGCCATCTAGACAGTAGGGCGCACCTGATGCAAGTTCCACTATAACCGCAAGATGAGATGCAATCTTGGCAAATCTTGACAAGAAAAGCAAAAAGAATCAGAAAGCAAAATATTAGACAAGCATCAACATACACATGGTCTGGCGTCGAGCTAGAGCACCGATCTGGCGAATTCCAGCTTCAGCAGCCTGCACAGCTTGTCTTGACTTACTTACTCCATCAGCGATTTCTTGGCTGCAGAAAAGAGATAATGATAATATTAGAAGCAAAAAACTTTCTATATATGGAGAAACTGTCACTAAGTATTGCATTTCAATTTGTTCAGTTATAAATAACAGAAAGATGGGTAAGGATCCTGAATTCAGAAAGAGGATAACATTGATTTGGTGTAAAAGAAATACTAAGTTCTCAAGAAGATGGAAAATAATCCAAGATTAGCTTAGATCCAGGAATCTGTCGATATTGAATATCACAAGATTGGAAATTCAACTGTTCATGATACATTTTCTCCAGGATGTGCTCTCTGGCAAAAGCCAGACCATTACGGAATGCCTGAAACTCACCAAGATTCATTCAATTTTCCTTTCTCATGGTTCATTTTCATCCATTATACACCACATTTATTAGGACGATAAGGCCAAACAGCCATAAAATCGTATATTAAATCTCCTAGCAAAGTGCCAAGACCAAGCATGGCTCAATCATTGCATAAATTTGTGTTCAACCACCATTACTCATGTCATTATGGACAAATTGAAATATTTGACTTCCTAATGTCACAGATTTATATATTGAAGTTTCTTCGATCCCTCCCACACCTGTGAGGTTATCCTCTGTTGATTTTCACAATTCCCTAGAATCCCTACCTGCTATGTTGCAATCTCTTGCTGCGCACACAAGGCCTAGCCAGAACATGCCTAAACTTGAATCAGAACACCAATGACTAGCCAGAACATGCTTAGACTTGGATCAGCACACCAAGGCCTAACCTTGACCCTGTTGTTTGACCCAGACCTACCCAGCTATCTGCCTATATGTTGAAGCAGTTTTATGCATATATTCATCTTAGTGAATCATGTTGATTGTTGTACATAAGTGATAAATAATGGAAGCTAAAATGAAAGTTTGGGATAAAAAAAATATGGTTTGGGATAAAAAAAAATATGGTTAGTCATTGGGAATTTTCTTGTTCAGAGGTAACTGAAAAAAGGGGGAAATTGTACTTGAAGCAAGCCCACTAGACTCAGGTTGGGCTGAATGATATGAACAAACCTCAAGCTTCGCCCAAGTAATGGGACCACTATGGAGCCGATCCACAGGTCCAGTACAAATAACCTGGTTACCTTTCTCAACTTTGCCAATTTAACAAATCAATAACATATCAATTCTTGATTAGATTCCAAACTTTATCACATTTAAGGGGGTTTCCAGATGGTTTGCTAGCTTTCTTCAAAAGTTACTTATGATTTAGCTTTACTTTTTTTTTCCCTCAGCCTTAGGGAGCTAAAGTAAGTCTGATAAATCTTTTACACAACCATGAACTGTTCTGCAGATTGTAGCACTCGTAGCCATCATCGCACTGCAGACCAACTCATTGCTGTATTTAAAGTTTCAATATACGTCATTTGTTGTTCTTCAAAAGCTTCTCACTTCCTTTTCCATATACATCATTTGTTTTTTCTTCCAAAGTTTCTCACTTCCTAAGTTCTTTTATTTTTCCTCAGAACTCACAAGTCTTAAAATTTTCTTCAGTCATCAAAGGATCTGCAAATCACCTTACCAATTAGCATAATCTTATTGTCTGCAAAAGCATTTCTTTCTCTTTCCCCTCCCAAATTTCTGATTAAGTATCAATCTCTTCTGCCAACTTATCTAAACCCTTCTCTTCAGCATGAAATCTATGTTGTATTCCAGAGGTTTGATGGAGCACAACATCAAGCATGAAATCAATCATATAACCTACTAGCTGAATTAAAACTTGATCTTAATATCCATTTTCCAATTTAACACCACCCTTATATCAAGAACCTTGTTGGCTCACATCTCTTGCTAATTATCTCAATAGTGAATTGTTTGACTACTCATAATCAAGCAATTAGGACTATCAAATCCTTGATTGACACCTAATGAGGGACTCATCTGGACACATAACATCTCTTACATCATATTAAACTTCAACATGAAAGCTCAATGTCATACAAAAGACTAATTAGCTATGGTATTCATTGACCTCCCATGCATCTCTTGCAGGGCCCCTTAACATTATACAAGTCCACTGACAATAAAGTTTGATCTCTTGTGATGCCATCCCTTCTCACTGAAATTTTCTGCCTGTAAAAGCACAACTTTGATTTTCTAGGTTTTATTTCTCTTTTGCAATGCTTTTAGATTCCTGCAAACTCAATTTACCCAATCTTCACACACCCCTTGCCCCCAACTTGACCAGATCAAAATGTCATCTTATTTGCGTGATCTTGCTAGAAGCTTCGATTATTCACACATGGCTGCTGGAAAGTCCCAAAAAACTCTTTTTGACATATTGTCACAACCTTAACCATTTCCCTCAGCAACTACATCACACTGCCACCAGCTTCATATTTTTCGCCAACTGATGGTGACTTCCCCCAGATGACCCCATGCCATCTCTGTCTCCCACCTGTCCTCAGTAATGGTTCCTACCCTCACCAGTTAAGGTTCCTACGCCAATCTTCCTACCTATACCCCAATTCTTGCACACATGCAAAAGGTGCTGTCAGCACAACTCTGAGGAGATCCATCTAGATGATGCTTGAGGGGAGCTCTTGGAGATGAGAAGAAGATCCTGTTATAAGGACTTAAAACAACGACATACCACCAGCACATCAAGTATTCCTCATGTCCCTGGATTGATGGATTCAAGTAGCATTACATGTATTGTGGAACAAGCTTCTTTCTTTGGTGATTCAGATATACATAGTATAGACAATAAAATGGGGGTAAGGGGTTGAAAACTACACCTCTTACCTCAGATCACTCAATTCAAGAGTAAGATCACTAATCTCCATGCCCGAAAGCCTGATTGCAGCCATTGTACTTGGCAGCTCCTCTCGGGCAGTATCTGCCAGCTTTGAAAGAGAAGTTGCAGCTCTCCCCATAGCCTGAAGAAGAGGTTGAAAAGTACAGATGCACAAGTCAATGTTTCTCACCTCAACCATGCTTCACAGTTCATCTTAAAGCCAATTTCTTTCATGGGATCAGACTCAATTAATCTAGTTATTTCTGGTAAAGGATGGAACATCTTCATCATAATTGCTTTGTTTGCGACTGGCAGGTCAAAAGTGCCATAGAAAGAAAAATAAGGCAAGCATCCAAACAACTTACAAGGAGAGTTGGAACTGCAGCAATCACCAGACTGGCAAATGCTACAGAGGTCTGCATGGACAGAAGTGATTCATATCATTAGTAGATTCAAATACACTTAAACCTAGTCTTGAATTAATGAAATTCTACATAAGGTTTGATCTAAGCAATTCATATGGTAAAGTAAGAGCATCTGCATAATAAACTAAACCTCTCATCTCTCTTTGCCTCTTATGCAAAAGGTGATGAGGTTTCTAATTTCTTTGACTGGTTTGTATTACAGATATTGATCACTTCAGCCTCATTTAATTCAAGAACACAGATATCTTCCCTGTATGATAGTACTTGATGCTTCATTGCTCAACAGTTGATAAAGAAACATCATTTCTCAACTGTTGAAATATGCTTTGGTTGAATAGACTAGATTCGAAAATGCTTAAAATTTTTCAAAATCTCTGGATGAGTTCTCAAGAAATGGTTCAAAGAGGGAGCACTCAGTTCTGGAACTGTACAACTATCTGATTTTGCCATTTTAAATACCATAGCAGATAATCAGATCATCTAAATATAATGAAACTTAAATCAAGATGATAGATTACTAGATGATCATCATATACAAATTTTCAATTCATCCAATTTACCAATATCTAGATATTTTAAATGATATTCACTATTATAATTTTTGCAGATAAATATTAGGCTTTTATTGAAATAAGAATAAGTCTTTATCTACCCATTAGATAACCTTGCAAGTTTTTGCATACAACATTTAGACTGATAACCCGAAAATAGCATCCATTCTCCTGGTGTTGTTTTTTCAGCCCCATAACGCTATGTTTAGTTAAACATTACAACCTTCTTCCCCTCATTGTAGATTCAGCAACTCAATAGTTTTAAGGGTATTTTTATCTTAGCTATCCATCAGAAATAATTATCAGAGATAAAATGATAACTATTGCTACTAATGCGAACTCTGGATGTTACAACATGAGACCCACCATCTCAAATCTCAACATCCAATAACAGCGGATGGAATTTTCTCTCTCTGTGGTGATTTCAAACCACACAATTTCCCATGTCTATTCCTGGCCACAGAAAAAAATGTTGAGATCAAATTCAAGTGAGATATTTCAACCGTGGCACACTCAATGCTGGCACCAGCAGAACGGTTTCAATCAAAGATAGTAACACTTGCCTGATTTCCATGCATTCAAACATTATCTTAAAAACCATCAGTTTAGAATCAGATAATTCACACAACGACTTACAATATATAACTAATACTAATTTTAAATCTTCCAAATACAATTAAAATCCACAAAGTAAACGCGCACCGTGCAAGCAATGAATGCCAGGAGAAAGAACGCCTGATCGCCCAAGCTCACTTTTGATGCGCGCAAATGTGCCGGAACATTTGGTGTCCCCACCTCAACATTCAATCTAATTCCTCCACCATCTTCAACCTCAGCCGCCACCTCGTTTCCCAATCCCCTCTCCACCATGGACTCAGCGTCGAAGGATTTGCCACCCTCTGTCGTTGAATAGGACCGAACGGAAAGAGTTGGCCGGACAGGATTTCGATTGTAAAATGAAAATCTGAGGAATTCCTTGGAAATCTTAAGTGTTTTTTTATTGGTTGATCCGCATGAATCGAAACAACGGAGTTTTCCAAAGAGATTCGGGGGTAGAAGACGGGGGTTCGCAGAGAGGAGAAAGGATGGCATTTTGATAGAATGCGGAGCTGAGTAAGTTTTTTTTATGGAATTCGAATGGCTCTGAGATGGATGCGGGGGTGAGAAGGACGTCTGGTTGCTAGCATGCGTATTGGAGGGGAAGGTTTCGCTGCTCGTTTGTATCCACACCCATCCGCATGACTCAACCCTCCTCTCCCTCTGATCGCTCTTGCAGTCCTTGCGTTTATGGGATGGGTCTGCACTCTCTGCAAACAAATCCTTTACGTTTTCCCCCTGTTGAGCCTAAAATATGAGTTTGCAAGGCCGACGATATGGATCATCCCAAGACATTCGATGTATGGAAATTCGCTGGGGTGAGAGCTAGAGTTGGAAAGATAAACCTTTTACTGAAAAAACACATATAATGGACTTAATTGGATTGAATTTCCTTGGAAATTTTCAAAGCTTCATTCGACGTTTACGTACTTCCTGTTTACCTATATTTCCATTTTCATTTCAATCAAATCCATTATACCAATGATCATAGGTTTGTTTCGATAGCTATTAATTCGCTAATAATGAGAAAGCGTGCAAAAAACAATGTCAGCAAAATAGTAAAAAAAATAATAATACAGAAAAACAGAATAAATATTTTGTTGAAAACATGAAATCAGCGATGATGAATATTGTCCTAGTTTGAACAGAAGACAACCATGTTGCATGTTTAAGATCCACCCAGATCATTGAACTTAAAATGACTGATTTATCCAGAGCAATCAAAATAAACATCATTCCGATTAAAATGCTAGCTTAAAGACGACCGTCCCACAACATTGCACTTCGCAAAAACATTTTCGTTAAATTTCAGTGAGAAAATAAATGGGTACACTTAAGTAACTCCAAACGCATACACGAGTCAATGCCATCAATCAAGTGGCCAGAGTCTTTGTAGTACCAAATACATTCCATCCGCAGTTGGAAGTTTGGAGCTGGCCCTTGGCATTTGGACTTTTTTGATGGGGCGGATTACATTTCAAATACAACGGATTGGACCATATTACAAGCACGTGCCACCCATCGCATGACATGTGATGTACATTTTTTTTATACAACTGGATGCAGGGAAACCTGCAAGTAATTTTCCATGCAGTATGTGATACCTTACGTTCAAAATTAACTACTAGATATTTTTTTCGAGGCATAAAATTGATTGGAACACAGGGGGTTGTAGGCAACTACTCTACATACAATACAGCATACGAGTTTCAAGCTTTCAATAGAAACTGGAATGCCTTGACAATGCTAGTATAAACAAATCTCCCCCAATACCCATTAAAGGTAATGATAAAAAGTCAACCACGGATTCATTGCAATGGACTGTGATCCTGTTGGAGTTCCGAATGTTGCTGCTGCTGAACAATTATGTCTTCAATAGCGTCTGCAAAGCTTGAAAGCTGGGTCCTTGTTTGCTCATCCAAGGCATTTGCTAATTCCTAGTCATTAAATAATAATCATAAAACCAAATTATAAGAATACAAACAACTAACAAAGGAGTAAAATTCCACGCATGTTAGACCCATGGCAAAATCATCCAAAGTATTCATCTAAATAGACAGAATGGAGAGAAGAGTGGCAACAGCCTCAGACGTAGAAAGGCATCTCTTTTCCAGCAGGCTTCCACCAACTCCACCTTTGCGACTAACCGTAGGTCATCAATGATGAGGTATATATCTCAGGTAGCCCTCACCAACAATGAACCACAAAGAAGACCAAATATAAACTGGTCATCAGATCATGTAAACCAAATCAAACCAGGCCTGAGCATACATTTGAGAATCCGGAAAACAAATCATGGATCAAGGGGACACAAGAAAACTGCATATGTGGACATTGATGGGCTGAAGAGAAGAATGTCAAATTGATTTACACAATGATACAATATACTGAACTGCAACATGACAATCATGACAGTGGCAATTGTTTCCATGATTTCTGGATTGATAACAGGGTAGGACAGAGATTTCAAAGGATGTTAATCATAGAGATAGAAATGGGTAGATTTCAATGGAGGTGTGCTGCTGGGTTCCACATTATTACTGCAAGCTATTCAGAAAGAAAGGTTCAGGATATAAGATTACAAGCGCATTGTGGTATAGAATTTTGATGGTCAACTGCATGCTCATAGGTAAGCACAACCTATATGAGGACTCAGATAAGCAAATGGCAAGACAAGGATAGCTCTGGATTGACTAGAGGAAACTTAGGAGATAGAATAGATAGATGATATGACGAATAATTGTAGAGTTTCAGCCATTTACAATGTCAGAAAGGAAGCATGCTAGTTAAAGGCACAAATTGGTTCAAGTTGAATGCTGAAACCAAAAGGATGATGACAGAGGGAGTAAGGAATGGCTTGAGTTGCCTATATTTGAATGGAGGATATGATCCTTGATAGAGCAAAAATGCGAAACAGGATCCTTGGTAGCTGCAATGGTAGAAAACTTCTTTCTTTTGTAGCTAGTCAACACAGTTTCTACTTTGAGTATGTGACAAAGCACAGTAAGAAAAAGTTATCAAAGGAATGAGCCAATAATGAAATTTTCAATGTCTTAAAATAACTGCAGCAAATGATGCTAAGTGAGATCCTAATCAAATTTTGCAAATGCATCACATAACAAATGAAAAGCTAATAAAACTCACCTCAACCTTGCAGAAAAAACTCAGTGAGATTCCCCTTGAAAGAAAATCCAAGTTCTTTAGAGAGATCAACTTTAATGCAGAAGTAGATGCAGGCCAATTTTGAGATATCTTAATGACAGCACGCATATTCCCACTCAAATGTGCTATTGTGGTTTCATCTTTATCAGAATACTCAAAAGAATGCCTGCATTGAGACGTGTCATTGGAATGGACAAACTGAAAGAACATTATATCATGCAACACAAGATGTTGGTGACAGGGAAATCATAACAATAAATAAGTGGTAGTAAAAATGTCAAACAGGAGTCCATCAATTACAGCTACTCCATTATGGGAGACCAAAGCAGTATCAGGTACACTAAATAACCTTGCCAAGCTTTTACAATGACCTTTTATGGATGATAAATTAAAACTCTTAGAGAAACCAAATACCTAGAAAAGGACATGCATAACCATTGAAAAGGTGGTCCAAATAAATAGAATTCTTCCCTTTTTCTTACAGCTGAAAATACGCATATCAAACCATTTGATGAGGTTATCTAATCCTAAAATTACTTTTGGGAAAGCCAAAGTCCCACAGCACTTTCCTTCCAGCATATGGAAATGTGTCAAAGATCAAAGATTGTTGACCAAGAATACACAGTGTCAGAGTGCACGCACAGGTCACAAGTGGCATATCCAATGTTTCTTAGTCTTGCAATCTATCATATTGATGGTATGCCACATGTATACCATACGTACAGCCAAATATATTCATCCACCAAATATATCTTTTTAAACAAGATCGATTCAATATTAACACAAAAAAACAAAACACCTGAAGGAAACATTAAGTAGTTGATTTCATTCAATTCATATGGGAATGAAATATAAGTGTATAACAGAAAGAAAAAATAATCTCACCAATGATTGTTTGCATTTTTCACCATTAAACGCCTTAGACCGCACAAAAATACACGATGCTGTACTTTCCTAACCAGCCATTCCAAGGAGGACCTCTCTTGGAATGAAAATGAAGAAAATGAATGCCTGCAGCAATAGACATGCTTGTATTCCGGTCAGAATAGAGATTAAAACACAATTAAAAAATACTGTTTGCTATCATACTAAGCAAAAGATCTAAATTGCAGCAAAAAAGAAGAAAATTGCACATTTTGGATCATTAGCCAAAAAAATGAGTGCAAGTGAATGATAAAAGAACCTGCCAAGAGATGTATGTGAGTGCATATGAATTCATTGCTATTATTCAGATTAGCCAGTTCCTTGTACATCATTTCCCTAGCCATATTGCATCTCAGCATATAATTGCAGCAAAAAAAAAGGAAAATTGTGTGTATTGGATCATTAGCCAAAAAAACAAGTGCAAGGGAATGATAGAAGAGTGTAGAAAGACAAAAAAAATTAATTTTCACATCATGTTCACCATTTTTGTACGAAGACAAAAAGAAAACAAATGAAAATCAAATGACACACATTTTTTTAATCTGAGACGAATGAAATAATTTTCATTTATAATATTTTCAATTAATTACACTTATTATATATATCAAGAAATTGTATGTTTACAACTCAAACTACAAATGGTCCTAATTGCATCTTCGCAAAAAAGCACAATGTATTTAGAGACTCAAAAAGAACACTCTCCTCTAAGTGGGTGTGCTTTTTTGGAATTGTCGAGCACATTGCAATGGCTTGACATTTGTAGATCACCTCAAGCCAGTAGATAAAAAGGTTAATATAGCTCTAAACTGGGTTAATAGGCATTGAGTCAACCTAAAGAATGAGTGTTTCAATCTTATTGGTTTATCTCAAGAAGGAATCAAGACCAAGTAACCTTTTACGTTTAAACCTAAAAGAAATTAGGAAAACAAGTGAATGAGTTGCTCGCTACTCCTTGTAACCATAGGAAGCCTAGGATAAGCAGGTGACTTTAATTGAGTCACAATAGAGTTTGACTCAGTAGGTCATAACTTAGCAACTCAGTTATCTCATATTCTTGAAAGAAGCTTAGAAAGAATGAAACCAAATAAACCAGGTGTTTTGGACTTAGCAAGTCACAACTCAATGACTCAACGAGAGCTCAGCTCTCTCAATTACTCGTGAAAAGCTTAAGAAAAGCGAGACCGAGTCGATTGAGTTTAACTCAATGAGTCACGACTCAATGATTCAATAAGGGCTCAGCTTTCTCAATTACTCATTAAAAACTTAGGAAGAGTGAGACCAAACTGGTTGGGATTTAACTCAGTGAATTATATTTGGGTGACTCAATAAGGGGCGGGTTTAGTATAACCCAGTTGAGTTTGCTACTATTTACTAAATAAGTCACAACTTTTTGATCTAACTTAATCCTAAATTTAGACAAATTTGGTAACTGAATGAATGGTATTCTCCAATATCCTGCATAGAATGAAAAGCAAACAATCTCTATCATTTAGCCTATGAGAGACTATAAATCCAAGTTACAAGCAATATACTTGTGTTGGTTGAACAGGTTTGGACAACTTAGATTATATGGATTAAATCTAACTAATTGATATTAAGCCTAATCACAATTACTACTAGTGATGGTCCCAAATCATTTAACTTGAACGACTTGAGATGGTAAGTGAGATCCATGTCACCATCTCCATGATACATAAGCCCCACTCCATACGTAGGGGCCGTAGGGCCCACATGGTTTTAATGGTTTTCCAAGTTAACCTTCTCTCTTGAGGAAACTCCATTAGTTGATTCTTCATGAATTGTGCTCTTTGGCCGTTTGGCAAGAATAATTTCCAAAGACAAATTCATCAATGGATTTCATCTTTCATGATATCATTCATTTACTTGTAGAAAATTCATTATAAGACCTCCATTAATGGAGGTCAAGGGTTCTTGAAGTCATCTTCTTGGTTGATTCTTCTTCAAGGGCAACTCAATCCATGGTCAAGAGACTAACAAAATTTAGGAAGTTCACCTAAGAAAGGTCATCTTCTTCATTTTGTTCAAGTCAAGAAAACACCTCCAGTTGTCTTCTTTGAAAGATGAGTTTCATTCCTCCATTAATGGAAGTTCATCTTTCCCAATATTTGACATAAAACCCATTAACGGAATTCACATATCTTGTTTTGTTAAGTTTTAAAGGTTTAAAACTTAGAGAGAAAAAGCTCAAGAGGATTTAATGTCCTTTGTTCAAGCTTTCATGAAGCTTTCATGGCTATCATTTTCGAAGTGTCTAACCCACCACATCACAAGGCAAGAAGATACATTTGTGCATGATGTAAAGCATTGACATGGCCTGTTCTTAAAGGCTATCAAGCAATCATGGCTACCATGAAAGCAACAAGGACTTACCTTGTGAGAAAGAAGACCCAAATTGTTGCTCCAAGTTTTCTCTTTTGCTATGGAAGATCTACTGTATTTTCGGAATTTGTGCCTATTTATAGGCATTTTCAAATATTGACAGTGTTCAACAATTGGATGCTAGCAGTGTTTGGTGTTGGCAGTGTTTAGCAATGGAAGCTGACAAAGCTCAATATTGAACACTGGCAAAGCTCAACATTGGGAGCATGCAATGTTCAACAATTGGATGCTGGCAGTGTTTAGCATCTGGGAGCTGGCAATGTTCAATAATTGGATGCTCGCAATCTTTAGCATTTGGGAGCTGGCAAAGCACAGCAATAGAAGCTAGCAATGTTCATCAATTGGATGTTGGCAGTGTTCAACTTCAAAGACTGGCAGGCCTCAGCATTGGAAGTTCAACTTGGAAACTGGCAGAGCTCAACATTTGGAAGATAGTAGTGTTCAGCAATTAGACGCTGGCAATGTTCAACTTTAGACACTATAAGGGCTCAACATTGAAACTGGCAGAGCTCAGCATTGGAAGCTGGTATTGTTCAACTTTGGAGACTATCAGAGCTCAAAATTGAACACTAGCAGAGCTCAGCATTTGGAAGCTGGTAGTATTCAACTTTAGAGATTGGAAGAGCTCAGTATTTGGAAGCTAGCAGTGTTCAACTTTGGAGACTGGCAAAGTTCAACAATGAACACTGGCAGAGCTCAGCATTGGAAGCTGGCAGTGTTCAACTTTGACGACTAGCATAGCTCAACATTGAAATTGGCAGAGCTAAGCATTGGAAGCTGGCAGTGTTCAACAAGTTGCTAACTATCGGTGCTCAACATTTGAAGGTTAGCAATGCTCAACAGATTGAAGTGGGCAGTGCTCAACATTGAAGCTTAGCAGGACTCAACAAATGAGAACCATCAATGCTCAACATTGGAGGCTGGCAATGCTCAATGGCTTGGAGATTTATTGAGCATATTTGGACCATTATTTAGCCATTGTTCAGCTATTCAATAACTCAAACCCTCTTTTGTTTGAGATGATATCATCATAACTTGAATTATGGCACTCTCTTCTTGAATCATACATATTTTGAAAATGATGATTCAAGATTGGGCCATGGAGATTCAATCGAGGCCGTCCATTTAGCAATTTAAAGCTTTTAATCTTGATCTAATGGTTTGGATCATCCAACAAAAAGCCTGCCAAGAGATATATGCAAGTGCATATGAATTCATTGTTATTATTCAAATGAGACAGTTACTTGTACATAATTGCCTGAGCCATATTGCGTTATATTGCATCTCAGCATATGATTGGCTGGAATACATGGCTAAAACCAAAAGTTAATAGAGGGCTTAGCTGTGTTTGGTAATGGGGAAAAGAAGTAGAAATCCCTTTTCCTTCTTTCCCAATACCTTTTAATTGATGTGACATATAATTTCCTCGACTACCACACTTTTTCCTTATTACGATATATATTTTCAACCATTACTCTCTATATTTTCATTCAAAAAGTCAATTTATTCTACATTTATTCACTTTATTTCCAATAACTGTGCCCATCTTGTTGCTTCATTTTCCCTTTTCCTTCTCTTTTTCCATATTCCAATTTTCCCTATTTTTTCCACTTCTTTTCCCAATTCCCAAACAGACATAACCGAAAAATTGCCAGGAGGTTGGGCTAGAATTGAAATTGAGCCCAAATATCAGGGCCGTGCTTAGCCCAAGCTAACAGTGAAAGTGTAGCTTAGCCCAAAACATGGTGTATCATATACTATATGATATACGAATGTAAGTAAATCTCATCCATGTTGACATTAGATTTCCATAAATCATTCATTAAAAACTATCCAAATCATCAATTCCTGAGGACCTCTTTATAGTTCCTCCCTAAACAAAGATAAAGGCCGTCTGTACTGAACTCAAAAAAAAAAAAAAAAAAAAAGAAAAATTCCACCTATGAAGGATATCCCTTGTGGAAATGACAAACTAAACTATAGAGATTAACTAAAAAGAAGTCTTTCTTTCTGCACCACATCTCTCTAAAGCATAATTCTATTTTCAAACACATGGTAAACCTAAGACATATCCAGAACTCCACCAAGGAACTCACCACAAAGAATGTCCCGTGTACAAACTAGACCATGGAGACTGTGGCATGATATTTCCTCTCTGTACCATATGTCACCTAAAATATTATTCCATTTCAAGCTATGACATTCCAGGAACTCTTTTGAATTTGGATGCTGAGATCCCAAAAGATCTAGCCCTGGCATTACCCACAACCCTGACATCTCATGCACTGAGTAGATGAATTATTGTAGAGAGACTTCTCTATCAGAAATCACTGTTTCCTTGCCAGTCCATCATGACTATCTCCGTCAGGAAAATCAGCAGGTTAAAGAGAAATTGCAATCTCAAGTTGACTGCATATTTCAAAGGAAATTTCAATCTGGAACAGCCTGATATACTCCCAATCCACCATTATTCATTTAGAGCCGTTTAATGAAAAGGTCAACTCATTGAAAGGACCTCAGTCCCAAATTAGAGCCATTTTCTGAGCATCCAACACAAAAATGTTCAGCGACAAAACATAGACCACAATTAAGACAGTAGCATATCCGACCGTAAATAATCAGTTTTATATTCCAAGATATACACCTAGTGAGCAGCTCATTATCAAAATCCGTTTCTTCACAAATTAAATGAGCAATAAGAAAAGAAACACAAGAAACCCACATGACATTCTTTAGATCCCTAACTACAAAATGTGTAAAACCCACCATGTGTACGCAAGTGTCTAAAATTCATTCATGAGTAAATTACTTCCCTAAGTAGGCTTTACCTTGACTAAAAATTCATTGGAAGAAACATACCTAAGAGAATTTGCAGCTTCAACAACTCCAGCAATGTACACATCATTTGGGAAGATCTGCACATGGAAGATCAGAATTGGACAAGTCTTCAGAAGAAACAAAGAGAAAAAGAGAAAAAAAACATAAATCACATCACCAAGTCAATTGAAAATAGGATGATCCATTCATAAAGTTTGAGCTGTAAATCAAATCAGTACTAACCCAACTTCAATCATGAAGAAACCAGTCACATGCAAATTATAGATCAAACATCCTTACAAACCATTATGAAAGATCAAACACACTATATTAACATTCTGTTTTACAAATTAAAAATATAAAAATATGTACACTCTCATGACTTCAAAAAAAAAAAATTAAGATAACATAATGATTGATGCAATTAGAATGTAGAAAGACAGCTAGAAATAATTGAGCATAAATACCATACTTCAGTAGATAAGTCATAAGTGATCTCCAAAAGGTCAATTTTAAAAGCAACAGAAATACCTCAACATTCTTTAGCTGCATTGTCCCAGGCAAAACTTCTATCATCAGTTCATGATCTAGTGCAAATGGCTCGATAACACATTCCATCTTCTCCTGGCATAGCATGCCATCCGAAAGTGAAAAAATGGTTTTCAGTGACAATTTAATGAAACTTCCTTCAAACTCAATAACTTTCACACCAGAGAGTATATCCTCAATCTGTCTGACAGCTTCAACCCTAAAAGCATAACAAAATATCCAGGTCATGCAATATTAGAAGCCACATACAAAGGAGAACACAGCTATATGTTATCTACATAAATGCGTACAATCACTTCAACCAGACAAAAAGTGTATATTCTAAGGTTATCCATAAGTCTATAACATCAGCGCTCCACTGCACACTTATGCATACCACTATATAAGATCCATGGGAGTAATAAATGCAAAAATCAACCACCAATCAATAAGAGATCATCGACCAAGTTCTCGTACCTTTGGAAAGTGTGCTGAAGATCCAACAATGACCTTAAAAAATTATTGCTCTCTTGAATCAAACCATCAAGTTCCAGAATCTAAATAACATGAATAAAAATTAGAATGTTGTGTCCAGTACTATTTAGATGAAACAACAGACTCAAGGAAGAAATCTGAACAAAAATGACAATTTGATTAATATAAACTGCGACTGCAAAATGTCCGCAGACAATGCCTAGCAAGCTAGCTGTTCAACAGAACCTCCTCTAGCAAACAAGCAAACCGGCATCAACTAGATAAGAAGTGCAAAAGAATTCTAGAAAAATTAATAATAGCAATCACAAACTTGTACCACATAAAATCAAAGCTTATGTTAACGTATAGCTTTGTGAAAAGGCAAGCAAAAAGATATTGACCACAATGGTCAGCTGACTTCACTTTATCTAAGAGAAGAAACACATCAACCAGATGATAAGAAACTCCATGACAGCTCCATTAGCCAATAGAATTGCAAGATATTTCAGCTTTTTAATGTCCTATGGCAGAAACTTCTAGGAATAGATGTTCCTGGGTTAAAGATAGGCCCCAACATCTTTCCTCATGCCAAATATAGGACTGCCCAAGAACGATGTAAATTTAGATTAGCATACATAAAGAAAGTCAACAGTCATGCAAAAAGGTCATTTTTATATTGTCTTCATTTACTAAGATACAGAAATCCTCACAAGATTAACTCACAAAGAGACATGAAAATTCAACTATTTTAAGCCAATCATCAACAGAGACCACTCATCTCAATCCCATGATATTACTTGACAATTCTTGCTTCCTTTCTACAGTTTACCTTCAGATGGATAAGTAGCAAAATTAGGAAGGATAGAACTAGAAATGAAAGAATTCAAAAGAATTTGAAGTAGATGAAGAAAATTAGACTTCGGGTAGTTTTCTATGTGCTGCAAAAAACCATTTTGTACAAGTTAGGAGGAAATTCAAGTTGAAGAAATAAAAGAGCAAAAGGAAAGCCAAAAGGAATGTGGAAAGAGGCTGTTAAAAAACTTGAAAAAACGTGGGCTAACCAGAGGCATGGCAAGATGCTAGCAACTGATTTCATCTAGTTTGGAAAAAAACTTAAGATGATGTTTGTACAATACCTTTACAAGTTAGCTGATATACAGCAAAATAGGTAGATTATTGGATGATGAAAATCATGGACATCTAGAGCACATAAAGAGACCCATATTAATTCAACTTATTGTTCAATATAATCAGAAAATAACTAGAGTTCCAAATTCTCATAGTAACTTCAATTAGGACAATGTAGACACCAACAAATTTTATCCCAAACTACCAACACAATTCTATTTTAGTGTAGCATATGACTCAAGTGCACAGAGGTCACACCTCAAAATTGTACTCTTTCGGAGCATTTAATCCATTCCCCTGATTTTCCCCAGACGTGCAATATCCATTGTTTCCGTCATCTTCCAATTTGTCTGGGCCCTGAAACACAACTATGGGAATCAGACTACAAACATTTGACAGTTAGTAATGAGCAAAATCCGCATAGGCCTGAGAGCATCAATACAGATATTTTACCTGTCAATAACAAACAGCTTTGAATAGATAACTATTTTCTTCTATTAACATTGTGTAAATATTATTTAATAATTCTGTGGTAGCATCAAAATAATGAAGAAGAAGACGCACAATTGGTGGATATAAATTCCCTAAAAAAGCAGGCAACTTCAAAATAGCAAAGCATTCAACAAAGTATGGTAAATTTTTAAGTCTTAACCAAATAAATGGATAGCATGACAAAAATATGAAATCACAGTTGGATCCAGCACAACTACAGTGAATAAACAACATAAAGAAGAAAATAATCAGCAGCAATGGAATACTGAAATAATTTGCACTTACCGTTGCTAGGTCATTATTCATATTGGGAACATTGGCAAAACTGAGAGCAACAAGGACCCAAGTTATATATAGGATTAAGTAGATACAAGTTGAAGAAAGATTTAAGTGGTATGAGGTTAGCATAATAAAATCAAACATTATGGCAAGATATTGCCTCATACTTTACAGAATTCCTTTCTCTGTGGGAAAAATATGGCAGCATTGCTAGTGGAAGGATAAATATACTCCTATGCTCATTTTCCCAAAGGAAAATTTCAATGCTTTTTTTTTTTTTGCTTTGCAATTTCCCAATGTAAGCTCTCTCTCTCTCTCTCTCCCATCATTTTTTTTTATTAAAATGTATCCTACTTCCTCTATGTTCTTGACAGCCCATCTTTGTCTCAGTAGAGTCTTTTCAATAACATATTTCGGTCCTCTTTGCCATTACTTGGAAAAAGTGAGGTGCTGATTTCAAGGACAAGATACTATCATTATTGCATTATTTTTAACGCTTTGCTTTTTATTGTGGTATTAACGGATGAAATCAAAAACATTTCAAGGATTGTTAAAGGAAATCCTCCCAATAGAAAAGGCATAACTCCGTTTGTAGCCATCAGTCTATCCTTTTTTATACTAGTTCAATCACTCTTGCTCACTGAAAAAGCCGAGTGCGACGAGGGGGCTATATATATATATA
>JAYJMB010082105.1:0-21710 GCA_036873735.1 Pouteria campechiana
CAAAGTAACCCACCCTGGAGGTGGAAAAATCATGGTATTATCATGTGGATTTATGGTATAAAGTGGAGTAACGACCCTAGGAGGGCGGGGCGTTACAATTAAGCATAGGGGAAATGATTTTATGGGTCAATTATAGTGATTTGGGTATGATATTCAATGGATTTGGCTTGCTAGGGTTTCTACCCAATTTGTGAATAGTAATTTTTCCCAATTTGGTAGTTTATAAGTAATAATTATGGGGAAAATTGATTAAGACATGAATTAACTATTTTGAGATTTGTTTGGGTTGTTTGGGATTGAAAAATCTGAATTTTGGATAGAGAACCAATTTGGGTTAAAAAGGATTTTGACTATAAAGTGTTTAAGTGACAAATTAGGCAAGTTGAGGACTTAACTATCTGATTTATTTTGATCATTGAGGTTGATGGCAAAATAATTACGTTGTATAAAGATTTGAATTTTATATAGTTAAATATGGAAATTATTTAAGATTCTCTATTAAGAAAGATGAGTTTAGTCATAAATCATATTATTAGTTAGGAAGAAACCAGTTTGAGCTATGTTTGTAATGAATGAGATTTTACCCTTTATAGGATGATCTGAGAAGGATTAAAAGGCATAGAGTTGGAGGAATGGTTTGGAGCTAAGAATTTGAGGTAAGTAGGCATTTGTTTCCATTGAATGGATAGGGATAATGTATATCCCATTTGTTTGAAATCCGGGCATGTATGTTTTGATTTGGGGATGGTAGATATCCCATATTTGTTTAAGTTAGTGTCATTTAGTTGTTAGGGATATTAAGTATCCCTTAGAAAGGAATATTTGATATCTTGGATTGATATGGATGTTTAATGTGAGGAATGGATAAGATCCCTTTATTGAATATTTAAATTAAAGATTAATTCAATATGAGCTTATTTGATTGGATGGAAATAACATGGAACTTTTGATTTGGAAATAGTGATTATTTGATATGAAATATGCTAGTTGTGGATTAATTATTAGTTAATACATTAATACATTTATCTACTTACTGAGTTGCTCGGACTCACGCCTTCTTGTTTAAATTTTTAGTTGACAAGTCAAGCAAAAGTATTTTGAGAAAGACTGAAGACTTATGAAGTATGATGGATTGGGGTTGGTACGCCTTTTGTGTGTATTTAGGTAATGATAATATCATTGTATAATTATAATTGAAAATTTGAATGGTGTATATTAAATGTAATTACATGGCCTATCATAATAATAAAAAATTTTGCATATTATGTATTTTGGAATAAGTTAGGTTTTTCCATCAGGGTGTGATACAGATTCTAAGCGTGGGTAAGTGGATGTTTGTCTCTAGAAATTGTATCGTTGTGTTAATTTAATTAATATATAATTGTACAGGTGGAAAACTCATTTATTCAAGTTTTGCTATGCCAAATTTTGGGTAGTGCACCCCACCCTAAAAGTGAAAAAATTCGAGGTGAAATAAAGTGTAAAATAATAATTCACACCTCAAAAGGCAGGACGCGATAGAATGGTATTAGAGCCTGGGACTTATCTATGTGATAAGTCCAGCTCATCTGTATGGGAGCACCAAAATTTAAAATCTTGATGGCAGTAGGGTAAAGGAAGGGACATATATAGTATAGGGAAGTGACAGAAAATGACATGCCACAGTATTATGGAAGAGTTACTGTTTAAGGATAATGGGAAGGTGTGAGTAAGAAATGAAGGGTGTGGAACTGATTATGAATTAATATAGTAGTGATGAATTGATATGAATATACATCTGAAGGATATTGCATGAATGCTATTGAGAAAAAAAAAGAAAATGATAGTACTGTAATAGCACATTTGTAAATTATGGATGATGAAGAAATGCATGTTATGATAAGAGTAGCGCAGGGAAGTATAGTGATGCTCATATGCATCTTGTTTGAATGTTTGGTGATGCTAATATGCATCTTGTATGAATAGTTGAATTGTTATTGCCCTATAGAATATGTGAATTTGACATAAGAAAACTATAAAAGTTTCATAAATAAGTCTTGACAATTGAATTTAGTTTGATTGTTGACTTGAATTATGATGGAATTATTGGAATCCTTTGGTTAAAATGGTGTGTAACTTTGTTAAGTATTGGATTATTTGATTGCACATGGCATACTCTTTGATAAATTTTGAATGTGAGGGATGATATGCTTATTCATGATCGAATAAATTTGTTTGTAAGAAATTGAATTGAATGAATTGGATAAGGCATAGTGACTATCCCATTTGTTTGATTCCATGAGATAATTATAAGTGAAGGGTTGATATTATGAGTTAGAGGGACAAAAGTTTGTATTTTAAGTATTCATTTAGAAAGCTGTGAGTAATATGTAGAATTGTAGTGTTATTGTGATAAGGTATAGTATGATGAAATGAGCTGAATTTTGATTAATGAATTGTGTATACTTTTAAGATTATTTGATTGAGGATTGGAATGCAGCCTTGAATGGGAATACATGTTGGGATTTGGACATTAGTTAGGATATGATTGGTATGTAATTGAGTTTGAATGCTTATTTTGAAATTGATTGACATTGAATATTAAGATGGGCTATAGATAAATGATTGGACTATTTGATGAAACATTGTATATATGAGATGTGAAATTGTAGGATATGCCTTATGTGGCATTTGGGTTTGTGTGGTGGTAGAATGACTAGAGTTTGGATGGTGTTAGGATGACATGAAGATATGGATAGGTAGGTTTGGATTTGGTTATTTAATTAGTTCTCAAATTGAGTTGGCCATTAGTTATTTGAACAAGGTTTGGATATTTATCTATATGACATTGGCTATTTGATTAAGGCTTGGATGCATGACTGAGGTTCATGCTTAGATTTGGATGCCTCTTAGATTGGATTGATATATATTTGAGGTTTTCATGCCTGCTAAATTTGATCGTTGTATATTTGGGTTTTAATGCCTGTCGGGGTGGCTACTTTGGTTATTTGGGAATCCACCCCTCTTCGGGCTTTGTTTGTTTGTTGTCGTCATTCATGGTGAAGAGGCCTGATCAGCCTATTGTATGTGGATTCCCTTGCTTATTTCATGAATGTGGATGGATAACTTGTAGCTCCTTAGTTGCAATGAAGGCGAGAAACCATGTGGTCATGGATCTCACAACATTTGTAGCCAGATTGCAAGGAGGAACCAGAATACACTGAGTTGTAAGGGAGTTGAGTCCACTTGGTTTGGATGTGGTTGCCACCTAACTGTGGTTTAGACCAATTGGTGTGATTGTGGTTGCCACTTAATTATGGTTTAGACCACTTGGTTTGCCTGTGGTTGCCACTTGATTGTGGTTTAGACCACTTTGTTTGTGGCTAAGTCCACTTTGATGTGGCCTCCCGAGCAGGGTATTGGTTGGTGGTAGGCAAATTACGATGATTGATTGGGTATTATGGTTAGAAATAATTTGTGGAAGAAATTTTGATGACCATGTGAATAGAAGGTAGGAATTGAATGTAATATGGAGGTGGTGTAAATTAGGAACAACAAAACATAATGCTCATTATTAAAGTGATATTGGGATCTATATAACATCATGAGAGTGACGCAGGGAAGTATGGTGAAAAAAGGATAGTAATTAATTTGGTTATCTTGAAGTATAATTTGGTATTATGCTACAATTTGGCGTGGTGATATTGTTAGTGTTAACCTGACTGAATTAGCACTTGAGTCCATTGGACAGTGCATTGGGTATATGTTATTATGATTAGATTATATGAAAGGGAAGTCATAACTTGCATAGAGTATATTATGGATAAGGATTTGGAAGTCTATGTAAATTGTAAATTGAGATAGTAATAATGAAAATTACTTGCTTTTGAAAGTTTTAGGGATGAAACTTTTTGTGAGGAGGAGAGAATGTAACACCTGTGGTGTTTAAATTTGGAGGAAATTCTTTGCATTTTAGTAAAGTGAAGAATTAAGATGATAAACAGTGACTTATAAAGAAATTTGTTATGAAAAACTGAATTGAATAAAAAGAATGACTTCATTAGTAATTTTGAGTGAAAAAGAACTTAAGTAGTGATTTTGAGTAAAGTCATGTATATGACTTGAATGACCAATTTAGCATGATTACTATGTGTAATGTGATGTGTATGAGATATTGAATCAAAATTTAGAGATGATTTTTTAATTTTGAACTATTGAGTTGAATATTAAATAAAAAGAACTCAAGTAGTGAATTTGAGCAAAAGATTGTTTAAGATCTATGTGAATGATCTAACATGGTCATTTTGTGTATTATAATGTGTGTGAAACATTAGCTTGAGTTTTGGATGTAACTTGGAATAAAAATAGCATATGGAGTTACTTATGACAGAAAATTTGGTTAAAATGAACTGAATAGGTAATTTTTGATAATTGACCTCAAATGAGATGGAAAATAGCATCAACATATTTTGTTTCACATATGTGATGTGTGGGAAATCTTGGTTTAAGATTTGGATGCATTTTAGAATGAAAATGGCATGTGAAGTCATTACAGTAGAAAAATTTAGAGAAATTTGGTTAAAAATAACTGAATGAGTGATTTTTAGTAATTGACTTCAAATAAAGTAATAAATATCATAAAAAAGTCTTATTTCATGTATGTAATGTTTGGGAAGTGATTATTGGGAAATTTGAAGTGTTTTATGTAAAATGGGCACTATGGTGATTTTTCATAAGTGAAAAAGCTGAATTTGGAAAAAGGGTTCATTACGATTGAATTTTGACATAGATAATGGAAAAGTTTGAAAGAGTATTTAACATGAAAGTTGTATAACATGAAATTATTTATCTAATGGAAGAAAAATCACTCAATTTTGATATCATATGTGAAAGTTATGACTAATGTACTAAAGTTATTCCAAATAACTGAAAAATAAAGAGATGAATGTTATGTGTCAAGTTTATGGAAATTGTTAACATATTTGGGGTCTCATTTTAGAAATGTTGTTAGTATAAAATTGTATTCCTTGAATTTATCTTTCCAATGGCTCAAAAATTAGGTCATTTGGACACCAATGTAAAATTTATACTCAAATTATAGAAAGTGTATTGGGACAATAGGTTAATGTCACAATATAGTAATTCAATGTCGCGACACAGGAATTCAATATTGCGACACAAGTTCTATATGTCATGATACTAAGCATACAGTAAAGTCTATGTAATGACATATTTTTTCTTTGTCGTGACACCGACTCTGTGGCATGCCGGAGCACCGATAAATGCAACATTTTAAAGCCTGAAACCTATTTTAATTTTATTTCATCATTCCGTTTTGTCTTTGGCCAAAATTATGATTTTACTAAATGAGGGTTTTGTAGAAATTGGGAACAATGGAATTAGTGTGAGATTACATAGTTTATGTTGCATTAAGCATGGGGGAAATGATTTTATAGGTCGACTATAGTGATTTGAGCATGATAATCAATGGATTTGGCTTGCTTGGGTTTCTACCCAATCTTTAAATAGTAATTTTCCCCAATTTGGTAGTTTATAAGTAATAATTATGGGAAAGATTGATTAAGATATGAATTAAACTATGTTGAGATTTGTTTGGATTGTTGGGGATTGAAAAATCTGAATTTTGGACAGATACCTAATTTGGGTTAAAAAGGATTTTGACTATAAAGTGTTTAAGTGACAAATTGGGCAAGTTGAGGACTTAACTAGCTGATTTATTTTGATCACTGAGGTTGATGGCACAATAATTATGTTGTATAAGGATTTGAATTTTATATAGTTAAATATGGAAATTATTTAAGATTCTTTATTGAGAAAGATGAGTTTAGTCATAAATCATACTATTAGTTTGGAAGAAAAGAGTTTGAGCTATGTTTATAATGAATGAGATTTTACCCTTTATAGGATGATCTGAGAAGGATTAAAAGGCGTAGAGTTGGAGGAATGGTTTAGAGCTAAGAATTTGAGGTAAGTAGGCATTTGTTTCCATTGAATGGATAGGGATAATGTATATCCCATTTATTTAAAATCTGAGCATGTATGTTTTGATTTGGGGATAGTAGATATCTCGTATTTGTTTAAGTTAGTGTTGTTTGGTTGTTAGGGATATTAAGTCTCTTAGATTGGAATATTTGATATCTTAGCTTGATATGGATGTTTAATGTGAGGAATGGATAAGATCCCTTTGTTGTATATTTAAATTAAAGGTTGATTCAATATGA
This sequence comes from Pouteria campechiana, assembly GCA_036873735.1. Taxonomy (NCBI): domain Eukaryota; kingdom Viridiplantae; phylum Streptophyta; class Magnoliopsida; order Ericales; family Sapotaceae; genus Pouteria; species Pouteria campechiana. The sequence continues at coordinate 6,222 of JAYJMB010082105.1, forward strand.
GCTTATTTGATTGGATGGAAATAACATGGAACTTTTGATTTAGAAATATTGATTATTTGATATGAAAGATGCTAATTATGGATTAATTGTTAGTTAATACATTTGACTGCTTATTGAGTTGCCCGGACTCATGCCTTCTTGTTAAAATTTTTAGTTGACAGGTTAAGTAAAGGAATTCTGTGAAAGACTGAAGACTTATGAAGTATGATGAATTGGGGTTGGTACCCCTTTTTGTGTGTATTTGCGTAATGATAATATCATTGTATAATTGTAATTGAAAATTTGAATGTTGTATATTAAATGTAATTACATGGCATGTCATAATAATAGAAAAATGTGCATATTATGTATTTTTGAATAAGTTTGGTTATTGCCATCAGGGTGTGATATAGATTCTGGGCTGTGGGTAAGTGGATGTTTGTCTCTAGAAATTGTATCATTGCATTAATTTAATTAATATATAATTGTATAGGTGGAAGAGTCATCTATTTAGGTTAAGCTTAGCCAAATTTTAGGTAGATCACCCCACCGTAAAAGTGGGCAAATTCGAGGTGAAATATAGTGTAAAATAATAAGTCATGCCTTGGAAGGCGGGGCATGACAGCGAGGCTGCAAGTTTTCAATGTTACGACTGGTTGAATGAGGAACACATTTATCACAGCTCATCATCCTCTCTGATTGATGTTGCAGCAGTTGAAGATAGAACAGAGAGACCTGGACTTCAATGGTAAAAAATTCAAACGGTCTTATTCATTCAATGCTGCTCTCATCTCTACATTGATCTACTCCCATGTTCTCCAATAGTTGAGATTCTTAAGAAGCTATTTAAGGAGAAGAAGCGGGATGATTCGGTGGTGGTGAAGGAACCCATCACTAATGCGCTCAACTTGATGAAAATCCTTCCACCCATGGCCACGAGCTTAAACAGTCATCTATCTTTCATGAGCTTAAATCTGCTTATCTGTATGGCCATTATCTTTACATTTTGGGAAGATCTATATGTATTAATAGAGCTGAAAAAGATCATATCTTCCCTTGTGCTTAAATTCGTAATAGTTTTCTAGTTAATCTAAAAACAAGAGAGTTTGTGGTAATCTCAATAAACCACATTGTAATGAGTTGTTGGTGATCTCTGGAAAACCATCAAGTTTACTGATGAGCTTTGAAACTAGTGAATTGGTTATGAGCTAGGAAAAACTACTAAGTTTTCTTATGATCTTTGAAACAGGCGAGTTTCTTGGTGAACTTGTAAAACCAGAAGAGTGTTGGGGACACTTGTGTTTATGCTCCCTGAAGCTGTAATTTAGAAGAAGTGTTGGAGACACTTATGTATTCCATTTTATGAGGTATAGTGGAACCCAAGGCACAATGAGTTAGTGACCTTGGAAGTGTGGATATAGGGATGGGGTCCTGAACTACTATAAAATTCGTCTTGTCTATGTGTGCGTGTTTGTTTATTTGATTTACTCTTCATACATTTTATTATCTCTATTATTCATCCTATGCCACACCACACACAATCATGAAAAGAGGGAAATGATCCAATGAGGGTGAAGCAATAAATTTTTATTTACCCAATTCACCCCTACCCTCTTAGGTTAAGCTATTCTATGGGAATTCTACAAATTCAACTACGGGATATTCTAAATCCCTAACATTCATGCATTCATCATACTTGGCAAATATATCATTGCCATCCAAGGGATATTTTCTATCCTTGACATCCAGTAATCATAAACAAATAAACATCAACCTTTAACCAACATGTAATATCTACAATCCCTCATCCAAAACACACATGCCCAGAATAAACATGGGATAATCATTATCCCCATCCATACATTCGAAACATAAAGGGGGCCACCTACTTACCTTAAGCCATTAGCTCCAAACCATATCTCTCAAGCTCTATGCCTTTTCAACTTTCTCAGATCAATGGATTCCTTAGGTTGAAAGGGTTATATGTGGACCCTAGTTGGTTGGGTTAAGTGTATCCTTGTGGGTTATTTGATCGATTGATTGACTAGTCTGTTATGGTATAAGTCCCGAATGTATATTTGGGCAGATGATCCAATTATGTGTCTTTTGTTAAATTATGTAGTTAACTTAGAACTGGATGAGTTCTGTAATGAATTGTATGTTTGGAACTTTGAGAGTTCTCTAATGGATTTTTGGTTGAGAATGAAAATGATGATATGCCATGTATTATTGAATGACTTATTAATTGACTAACCTTGTTTGTGAGAAGGTTAATTTGAATAAGTTGTCATGTGCACCATGATTATGTTGGTTAATATCGAATTCCACTATATTTGAATTAAGTTGTTTTGATATAATTGATGAATTGAGGTATTTCCCTATTATTAACATTGAATTTGCTATGATCCTAAATTGCTCTGATGATGAAATGTTGTATATGTTGAATGCGTTTACATATGCATGAACTTAATATAATAATGTTTTCTAGTGAGTTGGTGGTTAGCTTGTGAAAACCACTGGTCGCTAATGAGTTGGTGGTTAGCTTGTGAAAACCACTAGTTGCTAATGAGTTGGTGGTCAGCTCATGAAAACCACTGGTTGCTAATGAGTTGGTGGTCAGCTTATGAAAACCACTAATTGCTAATGAGTTGGTGGTTAGCTAGTGAAAACTACCAGTTGTTGTTAGGGGTTGTGTGGGCAGTCGGCATGGCTGGGCATTGCTTGATGATTGGGTGGATAGTGGTATTGGAGGAGGTTGGATAGCCTAGATTGTTTGGCATTGTGAATCATGAGCATTGAATTACTATGATATTATTGTTGTCATCTATTGTTGCATTGTCATTGATATACATTGATGTGCATGTTGAGAGACTACTATGCTTTAAATGTAGAGAAATTGTAATTGATAATACTTAATGTGATTGTAAAAGGCCTTTTCATAAGGCTGCATGTAAAAGTGATTGTAAGCATGTTTGACTAAGATATGCCTATATGATGTGTGTGATATATATGAGCATTGTTATTTAATAGTGAATTCTAGTGTGACAACATTGTATTGATTATCGTGTATAAATTTGTGAGCATGCTTGTCGGCATGCTATGAGCCCATGAATGTGTTGTATATATGACAAGTATGGTATATTATACATCATGTTTATGGCCTTAGGTTGGGACAATTATATATGTGTTTAAATGTATATAATTGTATGCTATGAAATTGGTGTAACAATAACACCAATAGAATGCATACATAGAGGGATAGATATCTCTTGCTCTGAGTGATTATGAGATGAGCAAAGCTAGTTCAGCTCTCATGAGTAAAGCTTATGCCATATGGAAAAAATGGAAGAGTCTATTATGATTGCATTGTATTGGCATGTTGAATGCCTTGGATGAGAAAATATGTTAATATGACTAAGCAATCAGATATATGATCTGAAAGATACCCATTGTCTTGAGTTATTTAAGAGTAAAACTACTAGTTTTTATGATGTTATGTTAACTTGAGTATATTGGAAATTTGACTAAGTCACATCTTGTGTAGAGTATCAGGTGTCAGTGGATAAGTTGAATTGTGAATTGAGGAAATCAATTGATATTTAATGTTTTGAGGATAAAATATTTTGTAAGGGGGGTGGTTTGTAACACCTGGTGGTGTTAAATTGTGGATTATTGTTGAAAAGTAGTGATTTTGTATTTTATACAGTGAACAAATTGAAATTTTAGTTTTGTGAAGAAGAATTTGTGAAATTGGGATAAAATGGTGCATATTGAATTTACTATGCACATGTGAAATTAATATTATGATTATATTATAGTTGATGAACCCAAATGTTAGGTATTTTTGATGATTTATCAATGGAAAAAAAAATAAAAAAGAGCACCAATGTAATTTAGGAAAATGCTAAAATTGAAAATGGGGTTATTTGTTTTTTATTTTTTATATATTTTTAGGCTTAATTTGAAAAAGTGTTTAAAATCATATATCATAAAAAATCAAAAATCATGTTATTTGGATATAAAATGAAAATTTTATGGTTAATACACTAAAATAGCTCTAGATGTAGAAAATTCCTGAAAATAATGTAATAGGCCACTTTAATTAAAATTTTGACATATTTTTTGTATGATTTAGAAACACTGGTCAACATAAAAGTTGGATCCCTTGAACTTATATATCCAATAAGTATCACTTAATTTGGAGTTCATATAAGGAAGTTATGACTAATGCACCAAAACTGCTCCTAGGAGGCAGTAGGGTTGGCGGCTGTAGCAATAGGTAGGAGGCCAGGAGGCAGGAGGCTAGGGGGTAGGAGGCTGCCGTATGGTAGCAAGCTGACATTTTAGGTTTGATTCCATCCTATTTTCACCCTAGGCCATTTCATTTTCTCCTCCCTCTCACCCTAGTCATGCCCTAACCTCGTTATGCCTATTTTCTTGCCATTTTAGCAAGGAAATCATCTTGCCTAGCTAGATAAACTAGTGATCTTTCATTTGAACCCAATTTTCACCCATTTGATCAATGAGAAAAGGAAAAAAATGGAAGAATGAGCTAATTTCCTCCAAATGGAAGGTACAACATCGAGCTGGGTTCTTGGTCCTTCATTTAGGAAGGACGACTATGCTTGAAAGTGGAGGTAAGATCGATTTCCCAACCAAATCTCAGATTTTTGATTTTAGAGTTTTGATAAATGATGGATTTTTGAAATTAAATTAATGTATATGCTTATAAATTCATGGGTGAATGAGTTAATACAATGATTACTGTGATTTGGCATGAGAAATTATGAATTTTGCTAAGTTGGAGTTTCAATGCATAGTAGAAATTAGGGATTTCCTAATTTTATTGAATTAAACATGAGGCAAATGATTAATTACATGATTATAATGTTTTAGAACATGTATGGAGTGATTTGGACTAGTAAAATCGAAATTATGATTATGCCCTAATTAGGGGTTAAAGAGGATTTTATGTATGGGCTATGTAAGCCATGAGTTGAATAGATTAAAAGATTAATTGAGTTGTTTACAAGTTGTTTAAATGTTAATCATGTAAGATGCTAGATAAAAATGTCAAACAAGAAGGTTTCTAGTGATAATTGTGCAGAAACCCTAGTTTAACTAATGCTTATCACATGTTTTGATGATTATAGTTTGAGATTAGCTATGAAAGAAGTATTAAAATGATGTGATGTATTGAATACATGATTATGAATGGGATTGTTGCTCTGATACCAACTATAACAACCCAATGCTATAGTGCATATTGTTTACTTTGCCCAGTGCATCCTTAGTAAGAACCTCACCGACCTCACAGATTTGTCCCTTTCGGGATAGGCCCTGACGGGCGTAGCCCCGGAAGGGACAAATTTGTGATGTCGGTGAGGTTCCTGTAAGGATACATTGGACAAAGCAGACAATATGCACCCGTAGCACTTGGTTGTTACATGAATCAAACAAGATCATATAGTCATTTATAACCAACAATCCACATACAAAGAGTACCAAATAGTGTTACATCTTCACCCTAGAAAGAGAGATTTAGTTCACAATATAAATCAAAATAACTCTATTACATAAAATCATCACAACGTAGACCATCATCTCTCCTTCCTCTTGGTTACTTAAAATCTTCCTTCTTCTCCACAAGAAACTTCAAAGATCCACCCCTCAGAACCCTCAGAAAAGAACCCTCAAACAAATGTGGAAAGATACCTTGAAAAAGCCTATCTCATTGCCTTAAAAATCCCCCCAAACAAGCTAGTATAAATTCTGTTGAAAATAAGGAGTAGGCGGTGCCAAGTGGGTTTTCTCTTGTAAAGTGAGTTTTGCAGCTCCTTTGTAGTTTTCTCTTTTCCACTCTTTGAGCTTCATCTTTTTGTTTCATTTTCTCTTCTTTTTCAACTTTCCAAACATCTAAAAATTCAACAAATAAATATGAAATACATCTAAAAGTAATAAAGATTTATAAATAACTAAGTTTGAATATATATAATGTAAGTTAATGAAATTCACTTATCAAATACCCCCAAACTTCCTCATTTTCTTGTTCTCAAGCAAAATAGAAAACAAAAAACTCATAATGGATACAATGAACACCGATCTAGGTCATTAGTCAAAAACCTCAATAAAAAAGGCATAGTTAAGAGGAAACTATCAAGATATCACATATGTCTTTAACTTTTAACTTGAGCCTTTTTCTTTCCACCTTAGATTCCATATGCATGTGCAAAAATTATAGTCATTTCAATCTACATCTTTTGAAACTTAAATTCATTCAAGCAACTAAGTAATACATATTCAATGCAACCCTAATAATTCACAAATTAAATCAAAGAGACTACTTTAGATGAGCATTTGATATTTTTCCTTTTTGTGGGCTCTACTATCACATTCCTCATCTTTTTTTCTCGAATGTGATCCCCCATAATCTTTAGGCTATATTATAATCACAACCCCAAACTTATTTTCTTTTCCATTCATAAAGATGTGATCCCCCCTATAAACAATGAGTTTTAACTCTTGTTTTTCTTTTATCTCATCTAATGGTTGTCTCAACCATAGTTACAATGAATTCTAGGAGTCAAATTGAATCATGCATACTTAGTATTCTAAACTTATGTTAAGTATTCAAAGACTTCCAAAAAATGGCTAAGTCAATGTGATCAATGTGTATGAGGAATGTAAAGCAAATTAGATAAAGAATCAAGTCAAGCATGCAGACAATAGTGATTTCTATCATTTTCAACTTAACTATTGTCAAATGTAACATACATGTCATTGCTTTTGTATGATAATCCTCATCAATGTTCAAAACACACAAATACACCTATACATATTATAGAATTTTAAAACCAAACATAAACACAATCAAATAAAGCACTCAACATAGAGATTTAAACATAACACATAAACTATCCAAACACTTAAACTATACATATACACACCACAAAAACTAGACAAACCAAGCATACCATAAGCTAAGATAAACACATCCTTAGTCAAAATACTAACACCCCCAAACTTGAAAGCAACATTGTCCTTAATAGGGAATAAAACAATGGAAAACAAGGACTTCCCTAAAATGGATCGGATCATTCATCTGAGCTATCGCCTTCCTCCCAACTCTTAGATTCTTTTGCATAATCAAGAATTGTTGGTGGAGTGGGAAAAATAATTCAGCTATCACCTTGTGATATGTTGCAACTCTGAAGCACGATAGTTAGAGCATTGTTGTGGTCCACCGTATATTTGAACTATTGCCGCTGCACCTTAATCACTTGCCACTACCAAGAGTGAATTCCCACTACATGTGATTGAAGCTCAGCAAAAGTGGGTTCTTTAGAAGAAGATTTCCTCCTGGGTCTTTGTTGTGAAGAACTTGGGGTTCCAAATGAGGTACCCACTCTTGCACTTACATGTGATGACTTTTTGAAAGTTTCCATAATGGCATCATTGATTGTTTGCAAAGGTTGTTGGAATTCCTCTTTAGCAATGGCAGGAACTCCAACCATTAGGCACAATTGGAAAATAAGTGAAGGATGTCTCAGTCCACTTATGAGCCTCCCTATGATGAAAGAAATGATGGAATGCTTAATTACTCAGCCCACATTGATGGACAGTCCTATCTGAATTGCATAATTGAGAAGGGCTTGCTCTCTTGTCACATCAGAAACATGATTTGATGGCAACAATTTAGTTGATATGAAGTAGTCCCAAGCCTTACTCGTCGCCTCCAAGTGCCCACTTGGGAAACTAATTACCTTATCATTTTGGGTCTTCCACATGCTGCCAAATTTAGTAAGGTAAGAGATGATGGCAGTGTAATCGGGTCCTTGCTCAATCCAAGCCGACTAGTCACCTTCTTCAATGTCTGCAAGCTCATATAATTGGTTGATGTTAGATCGATCAAAAGGAACCATTTTCCCATGCACAAGCGCCTTTAACTCCCTTGAGTTGGCTTTGTATTGTTCTCTAGCATTGACATAGAATTCCCTAATCAATGGCACCACTACAGCGTCAGGCTGAGATGTAAACCTAACCCAATTCTAGATTTGAATGAGATCGACTATGTCACTGTATATCGTATTGATGCCTCTTTCTTTGATTCCTTCTCAATCTATAAGAGAGTGTTTGTAGATGTCTTCAGCTCAGGCATTAAAAAATGTGCATTCAAGTGGTGCATCAAATGCTCTTGTGTGCCTTCTCTTTGAGGGTCCCGCAGAAGTGGATTTCTTTGGAGGCATGGTGATAACACACAAAATGCAATATCGAACCACCTTGAGCAACAAAAATGAGGCAAAATTCCCAAGGCTCCTCTTGACCCAATCACACAATTCCACTTCACTTAGAAAGGGCAACAAGCACAAGCAAGAATTCATGCATACACACCACAAGAAAAGGTCCCTTCATTCACTAAGCCAATTCCTCAAAAAATTAGCATGCACTCGGAATTTTCTCAAAGTTTGCCTTAATGGGACTTCAAATTCCACATCAATACACAACCAATCTTCTCACATACACACTTGCAACCTTTTCCAAAGAGAAACACACACACACACACGCACCCACACACACTATCTCAAACAATTCATCAAACACCTAGTGTGCATAAGGAGAAGAGGTCTCCCAAGCACATGAACCCATCTCCATTTCTTTGTAATCCACCACAAGTATGATGCAATCCGCTAAGAATACAAATAGAAGAAGGTTTGAGATGTAGAAGTGGCTTACACTTGATTCCAAGAAGTTGCTAATGAATTTGTCCAACCCAACTTTGAGAAAACAGTTGAGGAAGAGGATGAAGGGAGGAATTGTTGAGTTGAATCCAAGGAGGGTGATGGAAGAAAGAAGGTGCTGATGATGAAGCTTTGAGTTGAGGAGTGCAAAAATGGGGTATATGGTTAGGAGGAGGGGTTTTGGAGAGAAGGGGAAAGAGTGAGGGAAGAACACACGAAGTGGGGAAAGGGAATGAGGAATGAAAAAGGGGCATTTGTGTGGGTTTAAGTGGGGATTGGATGCTGGCGCCCCTGACGCCATCTTGCTACCTTAGAAGTTTTGCAAAGAAATTCTAATGCCAATGACACCCAAATTGGGGTTGTGGCGCCAAAATGTGCTACAGTGTGATGGATTTCTAGCACCAGCGACACTAGAATGGGTGCCGACGGTGCCAGATTGCTATCTTCCATTTTGTTTTCCCCATATCTCCAATGCACATGAGTGATTCCTTTATTTGAACTTAATTTGTTTTGCTCCCCAATTCCTTCATTTATGAGCTTAACCTATCAATCACTAAACATTAATTTACTAAGTATAGCAAATAGAAAAATAGCAATGTAATTTAACAACTTAAAAATTCAATCAAATTTATTTAAACTAATGCAACTAGCATACTTTATCAATGCAAGAACATCACTACATCTAAGAATTTAAAATGCTTGTGTTACCTCCTAAGAAGCGCTTTATTTAATGTCCGGGCAAGATGAACTCCTTTTGCCTATAGATTTTCAAATTCACACACTTCATTTAGCTGCATTGACATGTCATCTTTCTTGCATCTCTTAACTAGATTACCATTAACTTTGAAGGTGCTCCCATCTTTTGGATTCTTTAGTTCAACCGCCATGAGGAAACACTTGTGTGACAAGGAATGGACCAACCCAACGAGATTGTAGTTTTTCTAGAAACAAATGCAAAAATGAGTCATAGAGCAAAACATCCATTCTAGGTTCAATGTGCCATTTATGAAGAACTTCATCATTATATTTCTTGATTTGCTCCTTGTAAATCTTTGCATTCTCATATGCTTCATTCCTCGGCTCCTCAAGTTTATGAAACAAAAGTTTCCTCTACTCTCCTGCCTTTTCCATATCATAATTTAGATGTTTTATAGCCTAGTATGCCTTGTCTCCAACTCGAATGGCAAATGGCAGGCTTTCTCCAAAACAAGTTTGTACGGACTCATTCTGATTGGGGTCTTGAAAGTGTTCCTGTATGCCTATAAGGCATCATTCAGCTTCATTACCTAATCTTTCCTTGAAGTATTAAGGTCCTTTCTCGAATTGCTTTTATCTATAGGTTGCTAACTTTGACTTACCCCGATGTTTGTGGATGGTAAGGTGTTGCAACCCTGTGAGTGATGTTGTACTTTTTCAACAGAGCTGCAAAAACTTTATTAAAGAAATCAGTTCCTCTATCACTAATGATTGCCCTTAGAGTGCGAAACCTAGAAAAGATCTTGTCTCTCAAAAATCGTAGCACAACATTAGCATCATTAGTCCTAGTGGCCATAACTTTAATCCACTTGGACACATAATCCACAACAAGAAAAATATACAAATTCCCATTGGATGGTAGGAAAGGACCCATGAAATTAATACCCTATACAAAAAAAGTTCATTAACAAGGTTACCTATAAGTGGCATCTCATCTCTCCTTCCAATGTTCCTTGTTCTCTGGCATCTGTCACACATTGCACAAAAGGCATGAGCATCCTTAAACATAGCTGGCCAATAAAATCCAAATTGAAATACTTTGAGAGCAATTTTCTTCCCTCCAAAATGACCTCCATAGCTAAATGTGTGGAAATATCTTAGAATACTCTGCTGCTCATCTTCCGGAATGCAATGCCTAATGATCTGGTCAGGGCATATTTTGAACAAGATTGGGTTGTCCATTCACAGCAACTTTCTCCTTCCCTGTGAATTCAATAGAGGATTAAAAATTCCTTTAACCAAGTAATTAACAATGTTAGCATACCAAAGTTCACTCCCCTTCACCGAAAGTAATTGCTCATCAGGAAAGATCTCGTTGATAGGAATGTTTTCCTTTCCTCTTTCTTGCTCAAAATTAGTTCCTTCCACCAACCTGGACAGATAATCAGCTACAACATTATCAGACCCCTTCTTATCCTTGATTGTCAAATTGAACTCTTGCAACAATAAGATCCACCTAATCAACCTAAGCTTGACATCTTTTTTGGTAAGCAAATCTCTCAAAGCAGCTTGATCAGAATAAACAATTACTTTTGAACCAATCAAGTAAGAGCAAAATTTTTCCAAAGCAAACACAATAGCAAGCAATTCTTTTTCAATTGTAGAATAGTTCAATTGTGATTCATTCAGAGCCCTACTTGGACAATGAATTACATGAGGTAATTTGTTTACTCTCTATTCTAGGACAACACTGATAGCAAAGTTTGATGCATCACACAGGAGTGCAAATGTAATGGACTAATCAAGAATTGCTAAAATCGGAGCTGATGTCAATTTCTCTTTCAAGGTGCTGAAGGCAACATGGCATTCATCATCAAAAAAGAAAGTTACATCCTTAGTCAATAGGTTACAAAGCAGTCTAGAAATTTTTAAGCATCCTTTAGAAACAATTGGTAAAACCCTGCATGACCAAGAAAACTTCTAACTCCTTTGATTAAAATTTGGGGAGATAACTTTGCAATCAACTCAATTTTTGCCATGTCTACTTCAATGCCTTTACTTGAAATAATGTGTCCAAGCATAATTCTCTGTTTCACTAAGAAGTGACACTTCTCCCAACTTAGTGCCAAATTTATTCCAATACACTTCTAGGCAACAATCTTAAGTTATAGAGGCAATCATCAAATGAACCTCCAAAAATAGAAAAAACATCCATGAACACCTCAATAAACTTTTCAATGATGTGAGAAAAGATGGACATCATACATCTTTGAAAAGTTGCAGGGCCATTGCACAAACTAAAAGGTATCCTCTAATATGCAAACATTGCAAACAGGTAGGTGAAAGTGGTCTTCTTCTAATCTTTTGGGGCAATCGGAACTTAGTTATAACCTAAAAAACCATCCATAAAATAGTAGTAAGCATGGCCTGCCAATCTTTCAAGCATTTGACCAATAAAAGGGAGAGGAAAGTGATCCTTTCTTTTAGCTGCATTGAGTTTCCTGTAATCAATGCACATCCACCACCCTGTAGTCATTCTCATTGGCACCAATTTGTCATTGTCAGTTTTAACAATAGAAAGACCAAATTTCTTTGGCTCCACATGTACTGGACTTACCCATTTACTATCAAAGATTGCACAGATAATACCTCCATCTAACAATTTGATCACCTCTGCTCTCACAGCTTCCTTCATATGTTGGTTAAGTCTCCTCTGAGCTTCTCTGGAAGTCTTTGTATCATCTTCCGGCAAGATTTTTTGCAAGCACACAGTAGGGCTAATTCCTTTGATGTCCGCCAATGTCCAACCTATAGCCCCCTTGTGCTCTCTCAACACATTCATCAATTTATGTTCTTCATCAATAGACCAGGCAGTAGCAATTATCACTGGAAGAGTATTTTTTCACCAAGAAATACATACTTCAAGTTCTAAGGTAATTGCTTCAAATCCAGCTGGGGTGATTTAGCTGTTGATTGTTCCACTTCTATGTTCACATGTTATAACTCTTCATTGGAAATTTCCCCTTCTCTGATTTGCTCTACTTTATGAAGTTTTGCTTTCAACTTTATCAATTCTTCATCTTTCTTTAATCCATCTGCAGCGAGCACCAATTCTAGTTTATTAGTTATCTCCTCCTACACAAAAGTTGATAAAACAAGTGAGTCCAATTCATTAACTTGAAAGCAACCACTAGGATCTGAAGGTAATGATAAAGAATTATAAATAGAAAATTCCACAATTTCATCCAAGATAGTCATTTTCAACTTTCCATTCTGCACTTCAATGATTGTCTTAGTGGTTTTCATGAATGGGCATCCCAGAAGAATAGGCACTTCTCACTTTGTAATCATATGCCTCTCCATGTCAAGCACTACAAAATCTATAGGAATAATCAACTTATCAATCTATATAAGAATGTCCTCTACAATGCCTCTAGGATATTTAGCTGATCTTTCCGCAAGTTGTAGAGACATTAGAGTACATTTCAACTCTCCCAATCCAAGTTGTATATAAATAGAATAAGGCATCAGATTAATGCTTGCACCTAAGTCTAGCATTGCCTTTACCTTGTTGGTCCCTCCAATAGTAATTGAGATATTGAACCTACCTGGATCCTTATGTTTTGGGGGAAGGTTTGTCTGTAAGATAGCACTGGCTGCCTTTGAAACTAGAACTTTCTCATGTGGCTTGTACTTACACTTTCTTGTGTTTAGTTCCTTCAAGAATTAGCATAAGCAGACATGTTCTTTATCATATTAAGCAAAGGTAAATTGACATTAAACTTGGAAAGAATATCATAAATGTCAGAAAATGACTTATTAAACTTACTTTCCTTTAACCTTCCTGGAAATGGGATGGGATGGATCATACATTAGGGTGCTTTATAGTGGGGGGTAAACTACTGGAAACACTGCCTCCTTTGAATGCACTTCCTCCTCTGCCTTTTTCTTCCCCTTCTCCAATTCTGCAAAATCAATTGAATTGTCAGTTTCTTCTTCAATTTTATTATCAATTATCTTTCCACTTCTCAATTTCATTATTGCTTTTGCTTGCTCTAGTTGGCTAGGCAACTTCCCAAGTGTGTGGCTCTATACAACTTTTGTAACTTGTCCTAACTATGTTTCCATCTTTTTCATGAATGCCTCCATGTTATAGAATCTGGAATCAATGTTTTAAAATTTGGTTGCATTATTCTGGAACTGGGTCTCTATTGCTTGAATGAAACTCTGCATGGTTTGTTCAAGTGTAGGCTTCTTCGATTGTGGTATAAATGAAGTTCCAACTTGATTTTGATTTCTATCATTGTTTTAAGAGAAGTTTGGATGATCCTCCAACCAGGATTGTAAGAGTTTGAGTAAGGGTCATTCCATGGTCGCTAGTTGTAGAAATTCATTGCATTAGCTTACTCAGCATCACCTATAAAATGTTCATTTGAAGGCCATACATTAGGTGAGTGTCCTGAATTACAACAAAAAGAACAAACCTCTGCTGGGATAGGTTGTGGTCATTTCAAGTTCACCATCATAGAGCACATTGCCTTCATTTGCTTAGCCATCTCAGACATCTGCATAGATAGATTAGAGTTCAAGTTTACTTCACAAAGTCCTCTAGATCTACCTCTTATGCTCTTTTGCTGAGAATTTGCTCCCAACATTTTATATAGCTCATATGTTTCTTCGGGAGTCTTTTCTCCCATGGCTCCACCTGCAGTATTGTTAACCATAGTTGGGCATGGTTTTGTCAGTCCATCATAGAAAAACAAGTTAAGCAATTCAAGTGGATATCTATTATGAGGGAATTGAATCAAAATTGCTTTAAATATCTTCCATGCCTCATGGAAAGCTTCACCATCCAATTGAAAGAAAGTAGCTATCTTACTTCTCAACTCCGCAGTTTTAGCAAGAGAGTAGAATTCACCAATGAATTTATTATATACTACTACCCATGTTGTTAATGAGCCCGAAGCTAATTTCATGAACCATGTCTTCGTTGCATCTTTCAGAGTGTATGGAGAACATTTCATATGTAATTGGTCTTCAGTTAGCCCCTGTAATGGAAAAGTTTGGATGGCTGCTTAGAAATCACGCATAAATGTTAGCAGATCCTTTGAAGCTATACCATGAAAAGATGGAAGTATGTTAAAATGTATATGCTTTAGTCCATAATTCCTAGCATCATCATCCAATACAATGCATGAAGGTGAAATCCCATAGTTGGGCATGCAAACTCCTTCAGCTATTGAGCTTGTTGAGCCACTCGGTTCTCCATGTTGTCAGCCATGTATGTTTCTTCTCCTTCAGTTAAACTCTCTATTTCAATTTTTGCTTTGTCACTACGATCATTTAGTGGAAACGGAATTGAATTCAGTGATCTCCTTCCGTTCATTAACAATACTACAAAAGAAAGAAAGAAACAGTTAAAGAAAATCTTATATACAATTAGATACAAAAACAAAAAGAATGATTGTAACTAACTTAATCAAATCATTTGGAATCATTCCCTAGCAATGGCTCCAAAATCTTGATGGTTCAAATTATATTTTCTCATAAATGCATGGACATTTAGCAATATAGTGTGCAAGGCAAGGGTCAATCCTACAGAAAATGACCAAACCGACTTAATTAGTTTTAGTTACTTAATTACACTATCCTTAAAAAGAATGCATTTAGATCTAAATGAATATTGTGTAATGTTAAATGGAATTGAAGAAACTAAATGGAATGGTAAAAACTAATGAATAATAATAATGTAGGGAGATTAACAAGATGCAAGGGTCTAGGGATTCAATTTCACCACTAAATAATACCCCTTTGCTAGTGGAATGTTGGATTTAATGCTTCACTTGGGTTTTTTCTTTCAAATATATGATCATTACACTTAAGTGTCTAGGAACAAATCAAGTATTTTCACTCGTTCCAATTACCTATGGTGTGTCGCATAATTGAGGTGAAAACCAATTAAGCTCAAGAACATAATGAAAACAAAAATCTAGTTTAATATATGGTGTCTACCTTAACCATCTATCCTTCTCATTCAAGGGAGCTCATGGTTTAGCATATGGTGTCTACCTTAACC
>JAYJMB010082116.1:0-21705 GCA_036873735.1 Pouteria campechiana
TGGAAAAATCATGGTATTATCATGTGGATTTATGGTGTAAAGTGGAGTAACGACCCCAGGAGGGCGGGGCGTTATAGTCTTGCTTAAAGAAATAAAGTGTAATATTTGTCTAATGTAAGTGACAGATAAACTTTGCTTTACTTTGTCTTAGATGAATTACTCTACACTTCATCTATAGGTTTGTCGAAAGTAAGTTGCAAATGAATGTGCCTTTGTTAGTTGAAGTTCATTTGTCCAAGCAGTTACTTTGTCAGTGGAGCTTCTTCTATCCTCACTTTTCAGCTTCTACTTCGTCTTCCAGTTTATTTGTTACTTTGTCTAAGGTAATGAATAGAAGAATTTAATCCATAGACAAAGTTGAGTTTCTCATAAGTTCTGCATTCTTCAAGAAGCAAATGGAGTTTATTTTTGCAACTTCTTACTTTCTTCATTCTTGATTTGTCTGTCTTGGCTCAGTCGAATTTGCACTCCTTTGTCCATTCATTTTGCATTTTTATCCTCAGACAAATTCATTCTTCTAACTTTGTTGGTTAGACAAAGTTTTCTTCGCTTTGTGCATGATTGTCTGGGGGCAATTCCTTCTTTCTTCATTTGGCTGAGTGTTTGTTTGAGCTTCTTTTTCTTACTTTATCTCAGACAAAATTTGTCTGGTTGGTATAAATAGTTCAAATTTCTCTAACAACTTTGTGCTTTTTGGCCATTACTTCATCTTCAACTGCTTTTGTCTTGCATTTGTCTGTGGAAGTTTCTCTTTGAGGTTAACAGACAAGGAAAATTCATTATTGTGCATCTTCGAAGACTTTTTTTCTTCCATTGTATTTGTTCATGAAAGTTTTCTCTCAGATAATGCAACCTCTTTTTGTTGCTTCTTTTCAAAGCCTCTGCTTTCTTCTTGTTTATCTTGTTCTTGTTGTTCTTTCTTTCATGAACTTCACTAGTTTGATCCCTCTAGAACATAGCAGATAGTTTTTGTAGTTTGTTATAGACAGTTGTGATCCTGCACTTAAAAGTTTTTCTGCACTTGCTACATTGTTAGCTCTGAATATTATTTTAATCAAAATATATTTGTCCTTGTAATTTGCATATATTGTGGAGCAAGGACATCATTCATTTTCATTCAAGCACTTAATATGATGTCTTATTAAAGTGTAATGCTAAATGTGATTTAACAAATTAATGTATTAATGAATGATTAATAAGGTTAAGTGCACTATAAAGTAAAAAATGTATGCTTGCATAATTAGACATTCATGATTATGTATTCATATTAACATTTATCAAATCATAATTATGCATAAGATTGTTAGAGATTTAAGCATACAATTTCTTATCTTAATACAAGTTTTGTTATTATCAAAATCATTATCAAAATCATATATAGTAATACTGACATTAGTCTCCTGAGAATATCTTTAGATGATGCTTCAGATGATGAACATGCCTTAGAAAGAAAATAGTAGCCATTGAAATTGTTAGTTATTAGAAAGAACTATTGCTAGAACAAAATTGATGTTCAGAAGATCTGAAAAGAGATTTAGAAGCTCTAAAGAAATGAGGCTATGGTAATTAACTAGGCACACAACCTTCAGAAGTTCTAAAGTTTAACTTTAGAAGTTCTAAAACACTACCTGCCCATCATGAACACTACAAAGTCATCACGTCCAAAGGTATGAAGTGCTAATTTTAGATGTCTAAAGACACAATGTTTCAAAATGGTCAAAAATTTGAATGTTTTTTTTTGCATTAAATGAGCTCCACCTTCACAAGCAACTAGAATTTGAATCCTACTATAAAGGGAGTAAATTTAGAACATTCAAAAAGTTATTGATGTGATTATTGCCAAATTCATTGAGCTTTAACTTTTATACTCTCAACCAACCCAAGCCAAGCCACTAAACATCTTTCACAATCTTTCAAGGTTTGTATCTACACAAAAGGAAGATATTCTACAATAAAGTGAGCTTACAAGAATCAAAAGACTTTCCCAATGCTTACGAAGAAGCACTACAAAAGTGTAATCTTTTCTTTCTTATTTAGTTTGTGTATACTTTGATTTGGTAGAGAAGACTAATATCAAGATGAACAAGTGTGTTTGTTGGAGTGTGTCTTACAAACAACTTGTTGATTCATATTACTGGCCCTAGAGTTAGAATCTAGAAGAGTGTGGTGGAAATAGTTTATGCCCCCTTGAGATGGAATCAAGAAGAGTGCAAGAGTCACTAACTTTTACACCCCCTTAAGTTGGAATCAAGAAGAGCAACTTGATTTCTAGAGTGTATCTCACAATCAATTGCTAAGTTGTTTATGCCCCCTATAGCTAGTATTTAGAAGAGTGCTAGGTGCACTAATTATATTTCATTATATGAGATAGTAGAACCCAAGGCACAAGGGGTGTGCACTCGGAAGAGTTGAGTAGGGAGTTTCTACCCAACCAATATACATCATGCCTTCTGTATGTGATTGGTTGATTTCCTTGCATTCTATGGTTGTGTTGTTAATCTCATCACAAATTGTGCAAAAGCATGAAAAGAGGGAATTTAAATTAACAAGAGTTAAGCAAGAAAATTTTATAAACCCAATTCACTCCTCCCCTCTTGGGTTAAGCCTTGCCTAAAGGGACAAAAAAGTGAGATAAGAGTGATCTACATAATTAATTGTAGTGATCTTTATGACTAATCCATTATTATCATCCTCCATGTTTAGTGAAAAATTTTCCACCACACAACTTCCATATTTTGATAGATCCATACATGCATAATGGAAGAAAAGGTTGGAAGCATGTCTCATGGCCAATGACCTTGAGCTTTGGAGGATTATCTTTATTTGCACCTGTGAGGATGAAGAGAGAGCAAGACATGAAAATCTAAAGGCCATGAATGCCTTGCTACGTACTCTCTACCCCAGCATATGTAAGCATGTCTTAGCTTGTAAAAAATGTAAAGGAAATCTTGGACAAGCTAAAGTAATTTATAAGGGAAAATTTAATTTGCTACAAGATGAAACTAATCTTCTTGTTGAGATAAACATGAGTGCAGGAGAAGAAAAAGAAAAGGAAGAAGACAAGGAAAAGCAGCAAAAAGAATAAGAAATTATGGAAGCACAAGTTGAGAGTGAGCAATCTCCAAAAGAAAAGGAGGCATGGAAAAATGAAGATATTGTGAAAGTTGAGAATACATATAAATCCTCACCATTTGAGAAGGATAAGTTTCAAGAAGAAAATGAAAAAGAAAAAGAAAGTCAAATTGTTAAAGGAGTTTGGAGAGAAAATAAAAATAGAAATATAAAGAATGACTCCAAAATTCAAAATGGGCAAGTATAGAAAAATGAGAAGGAAGAAGGGAAAAGAAAGAGGACAGCAAATGTGAAGAAGAGAAAGAAGAAGTATATTTCTTCTAGAAATACAAATGTCCCTTGCTCATCAAGAAATAATGAATTAAAGATGAAAAATATCAAGAACGAAATCTTTCTTTTTGGAGATATAAAAGATCACTTCTCACCTAGCAACTACGAATCAGAAAAAGAAAAAGGGGAGAAGGAGGAATCATAAGCTACACCAAAAGACAAATGGTTGCTTGATATAGGAAGAAAGACAAATGGCTACACCAAACCCCTTATACCTTCATGTTTTATACTTAGAGCCTTCATGTTTTCATTTTTCATATGCCATCACCTTGAGTAGATAATTTCTTGAATTAGAACCATGTAATTCATAAATTTACACATATCATATTTTGAAATTTAGTGAGAAATCAAAACAAATGTTTATTGAATAACTTAACAAGAAGTTCTAAACTCGAATCATTACAATTGAAACCAAAAATTTAAAAATAAAGGATATGTAAGAAGAAATAAAAAATGGTGAAATTTTACCTAAGTTATATTGATGAAATTTTTAGAGAATGCTTAATTATCATTGATGAGGGTCATAAGTTATGGCACAAAGGACTTTGATATAAAAAGATGCCATAGATTAAAGTTTTAAAGAAGAAGATCTTTGTAAATGCCTTGGTCAAGATTAAGAATGGCAAAAATCAAAATGAGCCAAGCATATTCATGGACTTAAACATCATCTGAATATCTAGTTGTAGTCTCAATTTCCAAGCTCCTCTGAACTATAATACATTGATCCATTTGTAGAATAATTTAAAGTTCACATTGGATAAGAAAAGCACTCAAAACACTTTTTACTTTTATTCATATTGTTATATGTACTATGTGTTTTGAATAGTCAAAAAAGTAACAATGAGAAATATAAATCAAGGAGGGATTAAGCAGACTTTCTTAGGTTATCCATGAAGAAGAAAATTTTATAGAGTGATCAGTGAGCAAAGCCAAGGAATTAAAATCTTTGGATATCACTCTCGATAAGTTTGAATTAACCCCCAAGGAAAGGGAATGAAAATATCACAGATGTAACAATTAAGAAAATAAGGAGCTGCATCTGAGAAATTGAGGGGGAGAAGAACTTTCCAAATAGAATGGAATTTCAATGTCTAAAAATGCAGAGAAAGAAGAAAGTGAAAAAAAATTCACTTCTAATATTCTATAGACTTGGAACATGTTCTTGCATTGATTGAGCTTTTCATTAATAAAAATGAATAGTTATTATGTAAGATGAGGTACATCAATTAGAAATAGGTAGGAGAGTTATTTCCTAGACCAAAGTATCTTGATATGTACGTGGGAAAAAAATTTGAGGAACAAACTAAATAGTAGAAAATTAGTGGCAAGAAATGAATTTAAGATTGTAGCCAAGGAGTGTTCAATAAAAGAAAGAATTGATCTTGAGAAATTATAAACTCTTGTAGTGAAGTATAAGAACTAATAAGAAACTTTTAGCATTCATATGAAATTTCAAATTATCTCTATTGAATTTTACAAGTGCTTTACTGAATGATTTATTTAAATTGATGAAGTGTATATTGGTATGCTTTATTATCATCATTGCATCCTTGAATGAATTGAGATAGGCTTCTAAAGCCCTAGTATAATGATAGGCTTAATCATTTTTCTATGAAGTCTAGATTTTCAAAGAAATGAGAGCATACTATATTTTTTGTTAAAGAGGGATTGCACTAATTGAATTGCAGCACAAGTTCACATTTGTTTGAATCTACTAATGATGAAAATGTGCAATAATTTCCCAAGTGTAAATGTTGGGAATGATAAACACCAATACAAAGGGGCTAACAAATGATATAAAGTTTTGGATCTTATAATCAAAAGTATGACCAAGTCATGAAAATGAAATAGATGAATATGGGGCAATTAAAGGAGAAGGTAGCCAAAATGAAGAAGAAAGAACAACTAAAGCACCCTCTTAGGGGGAGGGGGGAATGGAAAGGAGAGAAGAGAAATGAATGTGATATATCCATGTGAATTTTTCTCATTTTGAGTAGCCATATAGAGAAGGCATTATGTATTTGGTTATGTTGTCAGTTTTGATATTTAGTTCATTATCTTGCCATTGATTTGCATTTACACTCAGTGGAATAATATTTATACTTATTTTGGACTCATATCTGTTTCGAATTCTTCATATTTGTGTGAATGTATTAAGAAATCTTATATATTCATGGCAAATGAAATTTATGTCAAGGATTTTATGATGAAACATTATAGTCCCAAGGCATATGTCAAGCTTGTTTAGGAAACTTCATAGTTTAAAGTTTTGAATAGGTATTCCAATCCCAGTCAGACCTTCTGTAATCATCATTATAACTTCATTTTTTATGATTGAAATAAATAAGATAATATTTGAAAGTTTAGTGAATTTTTATGGTTTTGTTCATGTCATGAGTTGTTTCAACTTAGTGGATTATTTTTATCATTCATGACTATGATATTTATATAGAGCTTATGTGATATGCTTTGATGATGAAAAAAGAATGACATTGGAAGTGAAACATCATATAGTGAGAGGATAAAAATGAAGAATTGATAAGCTCTCTCATTAGAAAGAATAGAAATTTATTACATAAGAAGTGAAAGTATATAAACTAATAGTCTTTGATTTGAAAATGAAAAGTGAAGTTCTATATTATGGATCTTAGGGGGAGTACTTTTAACATCTCAATCCCCCACTCCCATATACTAGACCTTTTTTATTATGACAAAAAGGGGGTGAAGAGCTGTAAGAGCTATCATGACTTGTTTTTCAATTTCAACAAGAATGATATAAAAAGGGAGAAAAGTAGTATCAATAGCCATGACTTGTTTTCATGTCATAGCATATAACCACTAGGGGTGCAACTTGGGCTGATGAAACTCGGGTTCCCATCAACCCCAATCCTAACCCTATTTGTAAAACTCAACCCTAATTGGTCAAATTATAATTCCTTATAAGTGCACAAGTGTATAGCAGTATAGTGTGCCAAGCAAGGGTCGATCCCACAGTTCAAACTGTTTTAGTTATACTTTGTTACTGACTAAACTATTCCAAATCTAAAGATGCAATAAAGACTAAAGCAAATAAAATTGTAAGGTGGAATACAAGAAACTAACGACAGTGAGTAACATAAAAGAGATTTACAATTCACAAGAGTCTGGGGATCCGATTTCACCACTCAATGATATCCTCTATTATTGTGATTTTGGTTTCAATTCATTATTTTAGGTTCATTCCATCTAATATATGATTATGATTTTTAGGCATCTCAGTTTAAATCAAGTATTTTCTCCCATTCCAATTACCTATGGCATGTAGTGTAATTGAGATTGAAAACTCATGAAGATTAGAGGAAATTAATGAACCAAGTAGAATAGTTTAGCATATTGTGTCTACCTTAACCAGCCACTCATTCATTCAAGAGAGCTTCTAAAATATGATTTAGCATATCGAGTCTACCTTAACCATGTTTTCTCTGATAATCAATCTAATTGATAAGCAATTAAATAAATTAGATGATTAGAATAATCACAGTTAATGAAACAAGATAAATTTAATTAATCAACCAACAATCACTATTGAACAAAGAATATCAAGGAGGGCTACATCATTGCCCTAGAGAAAGAAATTTAGTTCATGCTAAAAATAAAAAAAAAATTCAAAACTAGTCATGTTGTAGAACTTGAAATCTCCCTCTTGCTCCCTTGTAGAATTCTCCTCCAAAGATGTATGCCGTCACTTTCTCCTCTCCAAAGTCTCTTGTTTTTGTGTTAAAACCTCCTTAAATAACCCAATTTAGGATTTTTTGTACCTCCATATAGATTTCCAAAGAATTCTTGCACATAAAATATACAAAATACCCAAAATATTAAGTTTCCCCACTCCCAAATGCATTGGAGTCGCAAGTCAAAAAGTCGCTGTCCACAATTTCCAGGAGTAGTGTATACTATTTTATCCATCTCTTTCTCATATGATATCAAAATTGAATAATTCTTGATGCATTGGAAATATAATTTCAAGATATAACTTTCAAACTTAACACTTTCTTAAAATAATCCTCCATTTATTCCAAAAATTGTCCACAACTGACGCCTTTGTCATATTCATTGGGTTCGGAATCTTGAGACAGTTTTAGTATTTAGCCATAACTTCTATATATGATTACCAAATTCTATGATTCTTAGTTTATTAGATGGGTAACTTGAAAGGATACAACTTCTATTTTGACCACTTTTCATTAATCATTCAATATCTATGCTAAAAATAACCTCAAAGTGACACCTTTTGTAATCTTTAGCTACTTTTTTGACATGTTTAGAAGCCTGAAACACAAACTAACTCCATTAAGTGTAATATTTAGTAAAATGTGATTATAAAATATGAAATTATGTCAATTGAGAATCCAAAATATATGAATTTAGACATTAAAACATGGTAAATTATGAGTTCATCAAATACCCCCAAACTAAGCTTTTGATCTTCTTCAAGCAAAGTAGCAATCAAAACTCATAAAATAGTTAGGATAGTCTCTCTCAAATGATCAAGAACATGCCAAACAAATTACACATATAAACATAACTCAAACATCATTCAAGATACTTACCAAGTAATCTCATGAAACTCATTCTTCATTAATCCTTTCATGAAGTGAAAATGTGTGTGTGTAGTGTCAATTTCGTGCTACATGCATGCTTTTCAATCAATAATATGCAAATTAGTGATTCTAATGATCTTAACAAAGTACCTCATAAGTTTACTTTTCATAATCCCTCTCCACCAATGTAGATAACTCTGTTCACTTGGATCAATAGGTCTTTGTTAAGCTTATAATGAGACCTTGGGTTTGGCTAATAAAGAAAAGAAGTAAGGATTCATAAATGCATGTACAGGTTTATATGCACATAATTTAGGGTAAACTCTGCCAAAATTTTGACAGAATTTTCCTTAGAAATAGAGAAATAGTGGGATTATGGGAAAACTCCCCTTAAAGAGAAGAAAAATGGTAGCATCCCACATCGGCCACGAGGTGGCATGGTGAAAACGCATAGGGTACGGGTGCAGGGAGTTACATGTTCTCTCTCTTAACTTTTTTATTCGGGGTTTTCTCTATTTTATTTTTATTATTATGGGCTTTATTGCTAGTACACCCACAAACTTATTTTTTTCAGGTTTATTTGAATGTGATCCCTCCAATTATGAGCTGTATTACTACCACACCCCCAAAGTTATTTTCTTGTGAAGTTCATGGAGATGTGATCCCCCTTATTGAAGGATGAATTCTTACTGATTCCTTTCCTTTTTGTCCCTTTTATTTTAGCATTCTTCCTTTTAAAACCCCTAAACTTATCATCTTTTGCTCTCGCATACCTCTCTAACAACCATGTGCATAAAATATATCTCTTAATAGGTCAAGCATGGTTTGTCAAGGTAAAAGGTCTAGATGATGAGGCTAAAGAAAGAAAAGTTGAATGGTAATGACAAATTTCAACATAAAAACAAAAGAAAATACCCAAATGTGTTATAAATAAAACATCCAGAACAACAATCTTAATGCTTCATCTTCAAACTACTATCAAGCCAAACTCTTTTTTTCTAAAAGAAAATATCAAAAATTGGATGTTATATTGTATAACAAGATTTAAGAAGAAAACATGTTCAAGAATATAACTAATACCTTCAATATATTAATCTTTTAGTGAAAGAGGATATAGAAAGGAGGAAGTTATTGACATACTTTCAACTTACTTTGAAAAATATTACAAATATGAGTCAAAAATTATATTGAAAGTATAACAAATAATTCTAATCGTAAAAAAATATATTTTACCTCTTGCATATTTATCTAGTTGATCGATGAGTTCTTCATATTTTGGATCCTTTGATGCAACTCTTAACCAATCTTGAGTACAAATTAAACACTCAACTAACATCAGTGTCAACGAACTATGATATTGGTCAAAAACATGGCCTCCAGTGCTAAACGCATATTCAGATGCTACTATAGAAACAAGAATTGCCAAAATATCTCTTGCCATATATTCTAATTTTTGTTTTTTGCAGCAGTAGACCACCACACCAAAATATCAAATGGTTCTATAGCCCGCTCTTGACATTTTATTAGGTAGGCATCAATTTTAGACTTTCTAGAATCAAAACTACTTTGTTCTTTTCATGCATGTATTCCTCATATTTCTTATCATCAATGCTAGTCATGATAGAAGCAATTATTTAAACACTCCATTGGGATGAAGACCATACAGAAGAAGCCTCAACTTGATACATTTTATACAATGCAACCATTTTATCATACATCATATTTGATATTGCAGAAGCATCATCAATTGGTTCTAAGAAAAAAGCAATAAGCAAATAGATATTAAACTTATCAATAGAACCCTAATACTTACCAAGCTTCTCCTTCATTTTTTTGCACATACGAAGAAAGTGAGGTTTAGTTTGCATAGCTAAAAATGAATTTAATGTATCTTGGATCTTATCAACATAACAAAAATGGAGGTATGAAGTGATATACTTTTTACCTGACAGCATCTCAATAGTTTCAAAAAATATGCCCAAGAAGCCATAAAGTACTCTAGCATGATACCAATCCTCTTTGAGAGGAGGAGTGGTACTTCCAAAGACATCATTATTAGATCCAAGATGCTTGAAAGCCTTCTCAAAGGATAAAGCATGCTTCAACATGAGGTATGGTAAATTCCAATGTGTTGGTTGACACATCCAAACACAAACATTTTGGTTGAAATTTTAACCATTTCACATGATCTTTCAAATGGTTATTGTTTACTTGGAGAACGTTTTACCCACTTTATAATATTATGAATATGAGCTATGGAATCTTTAATTTCATATGTTCCCTCATTTACAACCAAGTTTAAACTATGTGCAATACAATGGACTTGTAAAGAATTGTCATCCCAAAGCAAAGTGTTTAATGCAACATCATTAGATGATGCATTATCAATAGTAATAGTACAAACTTGTGTTGGTCTCATTCTAAAGGTAGCTTAAGAGGGGAATGAATTGAGATTTTGAAAATTTTTGCCAAATATAAAATTAATGTGTTGAAGAGAATAAGGAATAAATCACGCAACACACTTATATAGGTATTTTTATAGAATTTCTGCCCACAACACGGTACCTACACCTCTTTGAGTCAGCCTTACTTGCTGCACTTAGGTTCCACTAATCACCTATTGGTTTTATAGGCTCATGAACAAACTAACACACGTTAGTTTCCTAGCTCACCAACAAACTTATACACATTGATTTTCAAGCTCACCAACAAACTTATACACATTGGTTTTCAAAGTTGAACAAAAAACTTAAACAAGATTAGCAAGCCCCTAGCTTGCTATCCCAAACAATAATAGTTGTAAAAATAAAATGCCTCTTACATAGGCTGAGTGATAAGTGAATTTTATTCACTTCTATTATATCTTATGAGCTGCATTTTGGTTAGTTCTTGAGTTATTTCTAGTTGATTTATAGTGTCTTTATTTTTGTTTTTGTCATAGGCATATAAGTACAAGAAAGGTGAAGAAAACAAGGGAGAATCAATGAGAAAGAAAAAAAGTAAGTAATGAAATGAAGTTTGGAAGGTGAAATAGTTGCTAAAAATGGAGACATTAATGTGGAAAGCAGTTGGGCACCGCAGCGCCCAACACATTGAAGGAAAAATGAATGTCCATTAGGTAGAGTCTGGGCACCTCAGCACTCAAATGTGCAAAATTTTTCTGATTTTTCTGTAGCAGCTATTGAATTACTACAAGAGGGCTAAATCTTAACAATAGAGTATAAGAAGGAGGAGAAATAGATCCTTAGTTTTCTGGCAAGGGGAGGAAGTTGAAAAGACAAAAAGAGGTAGCAACATATAGATTTGGATTGGGATTCTTCTTGGAAAGAAAGGGAGCTGACAAGAGAGCAAGAACAATGAGTGCTACTTAGAGAAGATTCTTCTTTGATCTTTTCTTATTCATTTCAGTCATTTTCATTTATTAATCATGTTTAGGACACAGTGTATAATCACATTATGAGCTAAACACTTTGTTTTAGGGGTACAATGTAATCGGATTATGATTATTTATTTTCATCCTATTTAATGCAACTTTTTACTTATTCATCATCTATGTTAAGTGTTTAATTGTACTTTTAAGGCTTGTGAAAGAATGTCGGCCCTTACGACATGATTTGTGATTTGATTTGAGGCTAAGAAGCGATATTTTACTTAGACCATGATTAATCACCATAAGATTGTCATGATGATAGAGATATCCATGAGGCTTATGTAACATTATGAGTTTCTTGATCTTAATGCATCTTGTTTAGTTTAGAATTTTCAGAGAGATGTAGAAATTTGCCGACTGAGATAGGTTGTTATGACTTGAGAAAGAACAATGATTAAACAAGAGAGATTCATTATCAATATAAGAATAAACATTGATTGCTTAAAATAGGTCAAACTAAATAGGATTAATTCGGTGAACTTGTTCATTCCTAGATATCTTAACCATTGATTTCTTGTCTAGATTCTGCATCATTGCCAAAGTCCAATAGTTTAAATTTCTTTTATTTCCATATTGTTACTATATTTCAATTCTTCAAACAAAATTTAGAATTAGAGTAAATTGGTAAGTGGTAAATTTAGTCCTCATGGAAATGATATCTTACTCACACTTTATTACTTGTTTATAATACATGCACTTGCTTTGAAAAATTTGCAACAAGTTTTGGCGTTGTTGCCAGGGATTAAAGTTGTGGCAATATCAAAATAAATAACTCTGGTTTCACTTTGAAATTAATTATTTTATTTTTGTTATTCATTTCAATTTTTGTTTCCTTTTTAGGATTTTTCATAGGTGTATGTGAAGATTTGGGATCAGTGACTTAATCCCTCTTTGTTCTGAGATAGAACATACGCTTCAAGGGATTAGAAGGGAGAGAAGAGAAGTTTTTAGTCAATCGCATCCCACTATGGATGGTCAGGGAGAATTGAAAAAGAATCATCCATACTTGTCACTACGAGATTATGCATTACCAACAACCATTAGAATACAACTTGTGATCAGAAGGCCAACCATTGCTACCAACAATTTTGAGATAAAGTAGGTCACTGGACTGCCTAATGAATATCCAGATACTCACATTGCTAATTTTTTGGAGATATGTGATACTTTCAAATATAATGGAGCTCTAATGATGACATTCATCTTCGATTGTTCCCTTTCTCTTTGAGGGACAAAGGAAAATTTTGGTTGAATTCCTTGCCCACAAACTCTATCACTAGTTGGGATGATTTAGTTTAAAAATTTCTTAGCAAATTTTTCCCTCTAGTAAAAACAATAAGAATGTAGATGGAGATCAACAATTTTGCTCAGCACAAAGGCGGAACTCTCTATGATGCTTGGGAGAGATACAAGGAGCTGCTGTGAAAGTGTCCACATCATTAGTTGCCCAAGTGGATGCAAGTTCAAATTTTCTATAATGACTGACTAGTAGCTCCAGAACATTGATAGATGCATCTGTAAGTGGGACGCTGATTAAGAAATTAGAAAATGAAGCATATGAGCTGCTAGGAGAGATGGCTACCAATCATTTCCAATGGCCAAGTGAGAGAACGATGGTAAAGGAACCAGGTGGAGTATATCAAGTCAATGATCTTTCTATTGTCACCACTCAACTTTCTACTGAAGCCACTGTTATCAATGCTCTCATGCAGAAATTGGGAGTAAATGCTATTCAGACTCAAGCCGACAATCCATTCATTCCAACTCAATAAGAACAAGCATAGTTTGTTTGAAACTTTAATAGGCAACAGGAGTAGAACAATCCTTATTGCACAACATATAATCTAGGATGGAGAAACCATTCAAACTTTTCTTAGAGAAATTAGTAGAAAATGGGGCAGCCTTAGCAAGGGTTTCCTCAATAGGGATTTCAACAACAGGGAATTCAGTAGCAAAAACAAAAAAAGGTGATCAATTTGGAGACTGCTTTAGCTTAGTTGGCCAATACCACAAGTAAATTCATGGCCAAGACAGATAATTTCATGGATGAGACAAGAACCACTCTACAAAACCAATGTGCACAGATTCAAAACCTTGAAGGTAAAAAGTCTCAAATTGCTAATATGTTTAGTAATTGCTAATAGGGAAATCTTCCTAGCAATGTTGAAGTCAACCCAAGAGAATAATGCAAGGCAATTACCTTAAGAAGTGGTAAGGAATTGGAGCCACCACTGAGTAATAAAAAAGATAAGTCAAAAAGTGCAGAGTAAGTGGAAGCTCTGCCTAAACCACAACCACTCCACCTTAAGAGCCCATTGGTTCTATAACATTTCCTTAGTAGCTTAAGAAGAGTAGACCTGATAAGCAATTTGCAAAATTTTTGAAAGTTTTTAAGAAGCTTCACATTAATATTCCATTTCGTGGCTCTTACACAAATGCCTAGTTATGGGAAGTTTATGAAGGACATTCTTTTGAACAAGAGGAAATTGGAAGACTATGAAATAGTTACTCTCATTGAAGAATGCAATGACATTATCCAACAGAAGCTTCCTTCGAAGCTCAAAGATCCAGGAAGCTTTACTATCCCATGTGTCATTGAAAAATCTATATTTGAAAAGGTGTTATGTGATCTAGGAGCCAACATTAATCTAATGCCTTTATCTATTTATAAAAGACTGAGGTTAGGTGAAGCAAGACCCACTACTATCTCTCTATAGTTAGTAGACAGATCCATCAAGCACCCAAGAAGCATTATTGAAGATGTACTTGTCAAGACTGATAAGTTCATATTTCCTACAAATTTTATGGTGTTGGATATGGAAGAAGACAAAGATGTCCCTTTTATATTAGGGAGACCATTCCTAGCTATTGGGAGAGCATTAATTGATTTGCAAAAAGATGAATTAAAGCTTCGGGTTCAAGATGATGAAGTGATATTTAAGGTATTCAATGCAATCAGATATCCGATAGCAAGTGATAGCTACTTTTGGATAGACAAAATGGATAATTTGATATCACAACACTTGGAAAATTTAGAAGATCCATTGGAAACTAGTTTAATTCATCCAAATCCTTCTGATCTTGAGGAAGAAGAGATCACAAAAATTATTCAGTGGTTGGACTCTTTTGGTCCCAATAACCAAAATTACTTTGAAAGTTTGGGACCCATGGCCTTCCTCAATCTATTCCCTCTATTGAGAAACCACCAGCTCTTGAGCTCAAACAATTGCCAAATCATTTGTGGTATGCATTCTTGGAGAAGCTTCTTCACTACTAATAATAATTTCTTCTAGCCTTTCTATAGAAGAAGAAAATAAACTACTACAAATTCTCAAAAGGTACAAATTGGCTATTGGGTGGTCTATCTCTAATTTGAAAGGGATCAGTCCATCTTTCTGCATGCACTAAATTTTAGTAGAAGATAATTGCAGACCATCTATAGAAGCTTAAAGAAGATTGAACCCAACCATGAAGGATGGCTAGATGGAGATGTTTTTTATCCTATCTCTGATAGTTCATGGGTCGGCCCTATGCAGGTTATCCCAAAGAAAGGTAGAATGATAGTTGTGAAGAATGATAATAACGAATTTATTCCATTAAGAACTATCATAGGATGGAGAGTATGCATTGATTATAGGAAGTTGACTACTTCAACAAGGAAAGAACACTTCCCATTGCTATTCGTTGATCAAATGATAGATCGGTTAACTGGTTTTGATTATTATTGCTTCTTAGATTGCAATTCAGAATATAATCTAATAGCCATTGCTCCTAAAGACCAAGAAAAGATCACATTCACATGTCCTTATGGTACATTTGCCTTCAAAAGAATGCCTTTTAGTCTATGCAATGTGCCAGCTACTTTTCAAAGGTGTGTGATGACTATATTTTCTGATATGGTGGAGAAAATTATCAAGGTTTTCATGGATGATTTCTCTATCTTTAGTGTATCCTTTGATCATTACTTGGAGAATTTGGAACTGGTCTTGAAAAGGTGTGAACAAAATGAACCTTATTTTGAACTGGGAAAAATGCCACTTCACAATGAAAGAAGGTATTATTTTGAGACATCAAATTTCATGCAAAGAAATTAAGGTTGATCAAGCCAAAGTAGAGACAATAGAAAAACTCCCGCCACCAACTTTTGTCAAAGGAATTCAAAGCTTTCTTGGGCATGCAAAATTTTACAGAAGGTTTGTCAAAACTTCTCAAAGATTTTGAAGTCACTTTCTAATCTTCTTGTGTAAGGTACACCTTTTAATTTTAATGCAAGAAGGCATTCAATATCCTTAAATAAAAACTTGTCTCAGCACCCATTATTATTGCACTGGAGTGGGATAAACCATTTAAGTTAATTTGTGATGCAAGTGACTATGTAGTTGGAGCGGTTCTAGGACAACAAAAGAATATGATATTTCATACTATCTATTATGCTAGCAGGACCCTCAATGATGCCCAACTGAATTATGCCATAATTAAAAAAGAGTTGTAATTAACTTTGCCTTTGATAAGTTTGGATCATATCTTATTGGCAATAAGGTAATCATGTTCACTGATCACTCTGTAATCAAATACCTTATGGCTAAAAAAGATGCAAAGCCAAGACTCATCCAGTGGGTACTTCTATTCCAAGAATATAACTTGGAAATCAAGGACAAGAAAGGAACAAAAAACCTTTTAGTAGATCATCTTTCAAGAATGAAACTGCAAGAAGATGAAGGATTGCAAAACCATCCCATCTGTGATCAATTCCCTGATGAACAATTGTTTGTTGTCACTTCAACAAATCCTCTCCTTGGTATGCATATTTTGTAAATGTTCTTATAGGAAAGATCATGCCACTTGACTTATCTCACACCAAAAAAAGAAGTTCTTATCCAATGTGAAACATTATTATTGGGAAGATCCTATTCTTTACAACCACTGTGTTGATTACATCATAAGAAGATGCATACCAGAAGAAGAGATGGAGGATATTATCAAGCATTGCCATACACTTGATTGCGGAGATCACTTTGGAGGAAATTTAATAGTTACAAAGGTGTTACAGTCTAGTTTTTACTAGCCCACATTGTTTAAGTATGCTCATGCCTTTGCCATTGCAAGTGATCAGTGTCAAAGGATTGGGAACATCTCAAGAAAGAATGGAATGCCTTTGAAAAGCATCCTGGAAGTTGAGCTCTTTGATGTGTGGGGCATCAACTTCATGGGTCCATTTCCTTCCTCATACAACAACAAGTACATTTGCCTTGTAGTAAACTATGTATCAAAGTGGGTCGAAGTAGTTGCTACTCACACTAATGATGGGAAGGTGGTGCTGAAGTTTCTTCAGAAAAATATCTTCACAAGATTTAGGACTCCGAGAGCTATTGTCAGTGATGAAGGAAGTCACTTTTGCAATAGATAATTTGTAGCTCTTCTGTCAAAATATGGAATCAAGAACAAAATAGCTTTGGCTTATCACCCTCAAACAAATGGACAAGTAGAGATCTATAATAGAGAAGTTAAGCGAATTCTAGAAAAAATAGTTTAGAATTCCCACAAAGATTGGTCTAAGAAGCTAGATTATGCACTGCGGGTATATCGGACCACTTTCAAGACACCTATAGGAAGTCACCTTATAGGTTGGTTTATGAGAAATCTTGTCATCTTTCGGTGGAATTGGAACATCAAGCTTACTTGGCAATGAAACAAGTGAACATGATTATGGAGGCAACTAAGGAGAAACAGATTTGCAACTCAATGAGAGGGATCAGTTCCGCAATGATGCATATGAAAATGCACAAATTTACAAGGAGCAGACCAAAGCATGGCATGATAATTACATTTAGCGAAAAGAGTTTTTCCTAGGTCAAAAATTGTTGCTATACAATTTTAGACCTTGATTATTTCCTAGAAAACTCAGATCAAGATGGTCAAGCCCATTCACAATGACAAAAGTGTTCCCTTATGGCTTTAATACCTGAGATTTTTAAGTAAGAGCCTTCCCATGTATGATGATCTCACATATGTTTTGAATTCTTAATTTACATTATTTTATTAGTTTATAATAACGTTTGATTATAAATTACACTTAATGAAGCTAATTTGCATTTTGAGCACAAGAGCATATTAAAA
Organism: Pouteria campechiana; assembly: GCA_036873735.1. Taxonomy (NCBI): domain Eukaryota; kingdom Viridiplantae; phylum Streptophyta; class Magnoliopsida; order Ericales; family Sapotaceae; genus Pouteria; species Pouteria campechiana. The sequence goes on from JAYJMB010082116.1 coordinate 17,530, forward strand.
AGAAGCTGAATATGATGTACACATAACTTGTGTCAAATTTTTGGCATAGATGATGGATGATTTAGAAAAAGTGTTCAACACAAAAGTTGCATCCATTTAAATTATCTTTACAATGCATCAATAATCATGTGATTTTGATTTGGATATCACATGACAAAGTTATACCTAAAACACTACAATTGTCTTAGAGCTTCATATTGTGTGCGAAACAAAAGGCATCACTTTGATGCCAAACAACTCATATATGGAGGCTAAATAAGAAACAATTATAAACACAAACTTTCTATACCTTGAAATTATTTTTCCAATGCATCAAGAATTACATGATTTGGAAATCGTATGAGGACGGTATGTCCAATTTACCAAAATTGATCCAGGTGGATAATTAAGAACGCAAATGATGAGATTAAACTTGATAATTTTGAAATTTTGTGTATTATTTATGAAAAATACTTTTAGAAATTTGTATGTAAGACACATAAAGATAAATATATGTATATAATATGGAATTTGTAAATGATTTATTAATTTTGTATGACATTTGAGGTTTAAATATCATGGGTGAGTAATGGCCCATACTTTAATTTTGTATGACATTTGAGGTTTAAATATCGTGGGTGAGTTATGGCCCATAATTTAATTTTGTATGACATTTGAGGTTTAAATATCGTGGGTGAGAAATGGCCCATAATTTGATTAGGGAATGACAATTATGATTAAATGAAACTATCCCTAATTTTTGAGGAGCATTAATTATTCAATAAATGCATATACATTTAGGAGATTTATTGACATGATACAAGTGATTTTGTGCAAGAGTTTTGATGCAATTATGAGGTGCACATGTATATGGTGGAAGATGCACCACTGGAGCACCATTGGCTAAGAGCACTAAAGTGCTTCATCATCTATACATTTTTCCTTTCTCCTATTCACACCAAACCTAGCAATCCTCTTCTTTCCCCTTCTCACATACTACCTTACCCTTGATTTTAAGCCAAAAAACTCTCCCATTTGACATGCAATCACCCCAGGTCCTTAGTGCTCCAAGTTCCAACCACTCTAGGACGTGCAAGGGAGGAGGTTCATTAAGAATAACCCATTGTAGTTGCTACAATCTTTGGAAGGTTGGGGATTCAACTAGAAATCAACGTTTTGAGGAAGAAACAACAGCAAATCCATGTGGTAAGCATGAATCCTCAAACCGGATTTTTGAATGATTGTTTTGGTAGGGCTATGCAATTCATGGCTGCTATTTTGGGGTGAATTGGCGTGAATATGTTGGGTATTTCCTATGGAATGGATTGTAAAGTCTAATTTCAATGTTGTGGTGATGATTTGGTCTCAAAAATATCCATACACATAGCTACCCAACAAATTGGGCAGCAACGTGCTTCAATGTGGCTGGCCAAATTCGTGAATGTTGTAGAGGGCTGAAATGGCTTGAAATTGAGTTTAATTGATTAATTTATGATGGGAATTTGATATTAAATGTGTGATTAATGGATGGTATATTGATGGAATATTTCAAAACATGATGTATATTGTTGATAATCTCAAGAATTATGCAATGCATATGACCTATTTGATGAAATGCACAAGAGAGGAGTAGTTTGGGGGTAAGTTAATGCATGGGAAGATTTCAAATGAATTTTAATGGTTTATTATCTTATGTATGTTGTTAATATCATGTTAATTATGTAAGATTGAGAATGATAATGGTTGGAAGTGAATTTTTCATGTGTCATATTGCTGAAATTTTCAAACTAATAGCTTGCTTGTGAAGCGTTTGATGAAATGTCACAATGCAACTATGTAGATGGATGGACAATTTATGTAATGGATTTAGGCCTTAATTAATTGAGATAAATTGATGATGATGATGTTCAATTATTGGTAAACATATGGGTTAATGAAGGGTATGTATAAAATAGTTTGTATGTTGTTAAAAGTTACAAATTGCACATGCCTATCAAGTGTTTGATGAATTATCTCAATGAGGGACAAAGTAGAAATGGTTGATTTGGTTATAATCCCAAATTGGCTATTAATTGGAAATTAAAATAGATTTTTATATGAGTGGAATGAATGATTAAGAAATGGTTAAAATTGGACAACAATATGAGTACATTGGAGTGCAATTCCTACACTTGAAAGGGAAGCTATATGGGCAGATTTTTGTATGTCATTGTGGTGGTTAATTGGTTTTAATTAGTGCATGAAATGGAAGAGGAAGTAGCAAGGTTTATCCCTTGAAGTCCCATTGAATTCCATGTTAAAATGAAGTTTAAGCACCCTCCTTAAAATGACTTGAATGAGTTGCAGGAGCTGAAATTTTGTGGCTCTGATAAACTATATTGCTAATGACTTATATAGAAATGCTTATGTATGAAATTAACTATCTAAATTTGAGTTTATTGCTGACTTCAAAACATGGAATGCATAACTAGAAATATGACATTGTCCCTTGTGGATGTAGGAAGTGGAAATATAAATGTAGTCGCCCACAATTGGGAATTTTTATTTTAAAGGAGGATGTTTTGTATTTAATAAGTGACCAAATGAGGAAGTAATTCAAATGATGGTTGAGAATACTTATTTATCCTTAAGTGAGATATTCGAAGTGATAGAATCATTAGATTACTGATTTGAGTGAAAAATCCCCAAACTAGAGCCATGTGGAATCCAAACTTGAAATGAGTAATGAATTGCACTTTAAAAATGTGTGGACTATGCAATTGTATAATGAGATAAGAATACACCTTATAAGATGATTAATTAGGTTTCGCTCATTTTGTAAATCAAGTAAGGATTGTCTAGTTGATATATATATATATGATTTTCGAGTGTGATATATGTAATGTACGTAGGGTCCATTGAGTACTGATTTGGGAGCCAAGTTGTTTAGTTGAGATTAGGCATAATGGAATTTTTGTCCACTAAGGTAAGTAGGCTTCTTCTTTTTATTGCATATATTTGAATATGGAGATTTATGTAAATTCATTTCTTACTTTTTATGAATGTGAATATGTGGATTGATGTAAGCTCTTTCCGTTATATTTATGTGGGTAGAGATATGGAATGATGATGATAGAAGGTATTTCATGATCTTGCATATTGGGCAAGTAGGTTTCTTTCTTTAGACATGTGAGTATGTGATGCATAAGGATAGTGTCTAATTCATGAATGGCATATGAACACCACGGTTTGAATGATTTTGACTATATGGCAATTAGTTTAATGAAATCATACAACTTCATGTATTTATCTTGTAAATAAAATTTGGTTTTATGAGATATTGGAATTGTTTTTGATACTGCACTGCATATGATTTTACCATGCATCATGAGTCATGAGTCATTGGGGGTGCGGTTGGCCTCTATGATATGTGATGACTGTGGTCTTGATGTTTTCGTGATGTTGTGTAGTATATGATGGTACTGATATTATAGTGGAATATAGAGATGATTGATGACTTATGACTCAATTGTGTTATGTTCATGCCTTGGAGGCGTGGTGGATGATAATATGATATAAATGTGATAGTGATATGATTCAGTTGGTCATGATGTGATATAATGTGCTTAGATGACATGGATATGGTATGATATTGTGTCTTGGGGCATAGTGTGATATGATACAACACCTAGGAGAGGTGGATGCACCGAGATGGCATGATTTATGATATTTGTATATGATCTGAAGTAGTGAGTAAGGTGCACTTAATTTCCTCAATAGATGTGGATGGTGAACCTATTGTGTTTCCTCATGGTGTGATGAGGGCGGGGCTCTCCTAGGGCTATGTGTGGGTGGTGAATTCCTAGCACTACGGAGGTGGACTTGGTAGATTTTTTGATGTTTCAAATTATAATACCTCACAAGTACACGATTATATAGTAGTATAGTATGCATGAGCAAGGGTTGATCCCACTGAGAATGACAAATTGATTTAACTGAATTAAGTTACTAACTAAAATGAACTTTGAAAAGATGGATTGTTGGTTTGAACTAATAAGAATAATAAAATAAAGAGATAATCAAAAATCTTGAACTAAAGAACAATACAAGATAACTCTCAAGTGGCAAAGGTCTAGGGTTTAGATTTTACCACTTAATGACTCCTCTTGCTATTTGGATATTGGATTCAATGCTTGCTTGGGTTCATTCTTTCTATGA